>VWZV01011488.1:220-66553 GCA_013397155.1 Irena cyanogastra
CCCCGGCCGGGCCCGGCCCCTCAGCCCGGCGCAGGCCCCGCCGCCGCCGCCGCCATGGCGCTGAAGATGGTGAAGGGCAGCATCGACCGTATGTTTGACAAGAACCTGCAGGACCTGGTGCGCGGCATCCGCAATCACAAGGAGGATGAGGTGAGGGTACCCTTCCCCGCGCTCCGGTCCGGGGATGTCACTGCTGGCCCCTGGGGCCGTGTCTGGGAAGGGAATGTTGGTTTGGGAAGGGGGAAGCGGGAGTCAGAAGGAGGAAGGAGACGCTGGGGTGTGGGGCAGGAGGGGCAGGCTGGGTGGGAGCACGAGAGTTAATAAGAGAGGGTCGTGCTTGGTGCTCACCTTTCCATTCAGTGTGTTGTGGTGTTGAGATCCGTGATATACATATGGATATGTATATATATACACACACATGTATACATGATTATTATAGAAGAATAATATAAAGGAATTCCTTCCTCTCCAGCCCTACAGTCACGTGCTGTAGCCAGCTATGTATTCTTCACCCTGAAGCTGTTATTCAGGAGGACTAAACTCCTAATTCAGCTTTCAGACCATTCATGTCTAGTATCTCCTGACTAAAATGTCATTCTCGTAGAGCTTTTCTAGGCAGCAATCAGTTTTCCGTGTTGGCCTGTTATCCACTCTTGTGTGAGAAGCACGTGATCAGGAAATTAGTATAGGTGAAATAATTAGTCATCAAGAACGTGTTATGTGAGACTCCACAGCAAAGTGTCACATGGTAATTAAGAAGTAACGGGCCCTAATGCCGTTTATGTTCATCTTCAAGTAACTCATGAAGCCTGAGAAGCTTTCTTATTGTTGCTCTAACAGCTGGGCTTTCCTGGTGTGTTGGGGGATTGCTTTGGAGTCAGTATCAGCTATCAAAAGCATCTGGAAGAGTTGTAAACATGTAACTAAATGAAGAACTTTACTAGGAAAACTGATCTTCCTTGCTGGTGCTATTGAACACACAAAATACAACTTCCAAAATCTCTGTGAAGCCCCTTGTGCACAGGACAAGGGGTTGTTTGGTAGTGAGCATACCTGGGTAATTTCTGTTTTTCACAGAATGACAGAATATGCTGAGTTGGAAGAGACCCACCAGGATCATTGAATCCAATTTATTTCAGCGTATGTTAAATTTATGGTATTGGTTTGGTGGCAGAGGAAGGCAGGGCTGCTGTGCAGTGCCCTGAAAAATATGGGAAACACCATGAAGTGGCAACAGCAAATTTGTATGGAATGTCTTAGCCTAGTGTGTTCTGCCAGAGCAGGACCTGGTGAGCAGTATTCTTATGGAGCCCCTCCAATGTGTTGTGCTGCTTTTAGTAAATCTGCTTTATTCCTTTGTGCATAGGACAGAAAGTGTTTCATCAGTTGTCAGACCCCTGAGGATCCTCCTGGTGAAGGTCCAGGCCTTTGTGGCACCAGTTCTTTGAGAAGAATTGAATGTTCTCTCTGAAATGATTTTGTGACAAACAGCTTCATAAAGAGAATTGCAAGCCACACGAAGCTTGTTCTCAGTCTGTGACAAGAAATGGTTAAAGGGTATTAGCTTTGGTGCCCTTTGGAGTTAGGGAAAAGCACTCCTTGGACAGTTTTGTAGGGCTCTGTACTTGTAGGAAGCTGTTACTGGAGTATGTGCACACTCTGGGATTCACTGAGGTCAAAGCAGTATGTTGTCTCAGAACAGCTGGGCTGCAGCATTATGGGATTTTAAACTCTTCAGTTTGGAGTACAAATGGTGAGATTTTGAAATAGATAACTATAGGGATAATTCCTTTTTATATCATCACAAGCACAGCAAAAATTAAAACCCAGACCAGGATGTGTTCAGCTGATGAAGAAATTGCACTGGTAAAACCTGTGTGTTTGGGAATCTTTCAAACATTTATCTTAATTCCAGAGAGTGGCTGCAAACATTGTAGGACTGTGCCTTTCCCTGGCTCCGCTGTTGAGCTCTTGGGTGTGGCTTCAGTGTTTCCCAGGCAGTGGCCAGGGACATTGGCTAATTTTCAGGTGATATTACAAAATCAGAAAGCTGTTTTGAGGAACTAGCCGCAGATATTCTTCCTCTTTTCCCTTCATGCTTCCATTGTTCATTGTATCTGTTGAATGTTGCTCCAGTGCTGTAGTTCAACCAACATTTGTGTGTCTCAAGATAACTGTCTAAGCCTAAGACAGACACTCTATCCTGTTCAGAAAAGCAAATTTGTTTAAAACAGTGTGTTTTAGTGGGGAGAATATTGGCTATTGGTCTTGGCTCAACAGGAGTATCTCCAGGAAGGGTTGTCTCTGGAAAGGAGCTACTGTGGTTGTTAAATAGCAATGATGTGAAGAGCAATGAAGGCAAGATTGTTGTTTTGGCTTCTGATTTACTTTTTTTTTTTTTCTAGGAGGTTAGTTTATTTACATGTCTTGGGTTTTGTGTTTTGGAATTTATTCACATGGAAAAATCTGCCATGACTTATTCCCTCATCTCTCTGGGCAGTCTCTCCTAATAGATCGGAGATGGAAAGTTTTATTCCTTTCCACTTCTTACATAGGTACCACATGAGCATATCTGATATTTCACAGCCCATCGAGGCTGTTCAGTGCTTGGCACCCCTGTTCACAGTGGATTTCTCAGTGCAGTTCTTTGACAGCCTCACTGTCCTCTTGCTTGATGGGTTTGTGTTCTTCCTATGTTGCTGTGACCCTAAATCTCACATCTTGAGGTGTGTCCTGAAGTCAGAGGGGGTCACATCTCTTCATTGATAAGTTTTGTGTGCTCCTCATCTCATTAGAGGAGCTGAGAGTGCTGAAGGCTGCCTGGCCCTGGAGCTCTCAGCCTCTCTGCAGCATGTTCATTCCCTGTCAGAGGCATTTCCACTGTGAGTTTAAAACACTGAAACTGAAGGGATGGACTTCCCTAAGGATGCAAGGTTGGAGAGGGAAGGTGGTTAACAGTCACTGCTCTGTGCAGGGTTACTCTCCATTTCCAGTGTTCTGGGGAGTACTGGAGCTGCATTGTCCTTCTGCAGGGTAAGTGCTGTGTGCAAGGAATGAGGTGGCAGAGCAGCATTAGCTCCTTCCCAGCTCTGACACGTTGTGTTTACTTTCCAACAGACGCTTTAGTTCCTGTGGTGTTTCCCAGTGCCAGTTCAAAGCCAAACTTGATCCTATTGCGTTTTCCTGACTTTTCACTTCCAATACCTCATTCTCTCCCTTTCATTTGGAAAAGGAATGCTTTTGCTAATGGAAGTGGTGTTTTTCAGCAGTTTTTAGATGGTTTTGTATGCTGTGGAGTAACTTCTCCTACTTTGTGCCTACTGCTTCGGGATCTGCTCCACAGCATGCTCAGGAGAGGAATGCCTTGTACCATAGGCTGTTAAAATGTACTGGATTTTTGCCAAGATAGTCCAAACTGATAAATTATATCTGTTCTCCTAAATGTGTAATAAGGGACAGGATAATTCTTTGATGCTGTTTGGCCCTTACAGAGTGTTTTTCATTCACTGTTAAAAGTTTGTTTTTCCCGATGAGGAAGCTCCTGTCAGATGCTAATGTGAGATGTTCCTTTAGAAAACTGAAATTATTAAGTAACAGAAACACATATTAATGAGTGTGCTTAAGCTCATTCAGACAGCAGCCCTCTGTTTCAGGTGTCTTTGATTTACTGCAGGATGCTTAAGGAGAGAGAAGGGATTTTAAAAAGTCCTGTACAAAATATTTGTGCACTTCTCTTATAACGTGAGAAAATCGTCCTTCTCTTTTCTCAGAGACTCTGCTCTGTATGCCTTTGTGGTTTTGGTAATTGATACTTTACTTGAAAAATCATATTGAAAAATTCATATTTTCCTGTCTGGGGTGTTGAGTGATAAGTATCTCATTGCTGGTTTTGGAAGAGTGAAAGGAGCAATCAGTGCTGCTGGTTGGGAAAAAAAATTAACTTCAGTTACTAATATAATGCTAAATGGGAGGAGCATTGCATGTCGTGCTGTGAAATGTGTTTTACTGTCAGGCCAGGCTTTCCAGCCTGCCAGTGGCTTCTTGCTGCGTACTGAGTGTTACCTGAGGACAGGGCACTTGTATTGTTAAAAAAGCTTTTTCCGTGTAAATAAAGGGTTGCTGTGTTCCACTGCTGATTTCCAGCTTCTTCTCTGACACATTTTCAGATGAAACGATGATGTGGGAAGTTTAGGGGAATCTTTTCACATCACAAAACTCTTCTGGGCTCAGAAGAAGGCTGAAGGCCTTCTCATACTGTGGCTTCTGATGGCCTGGCCTCAGCCACTGGTGCAGTATTAGTATTTGATGGTAAAGGATGTGGGATGGAACATAACCAGGAAATTTTGAGGAGTGCTAAACAGCTTGTTGGTGCCTGAAAGAACAGACCAACTGCTGGGCAGTGCAGTTCATTGATGACAGACAGCTCTTTCAGGCACTGCTGCTCGATTGGTTACTGTGTGTCATATACGTGTTGATATCTTTGAAAGCAGCTCATTATTCCACCCACTTCCAAGTGGATCTAGAGTTGCTATTGTTAATTCTTTGCATGTGTGAATCACTGGAAAAGACAAAGTCGGAAATAGAAACAATACACAAAGAGGGTTGGATAAGGACCTCACACCACTTGGTGAGAAACCAGTCTGGGACTGGCCTGCGAGGCCCAGTGTGGCAGTGCCCTGCTTTACCTGCTGTGTCACGGACACAAAGGGCTTGGAGCATGGCACACGAGCCAAGATGTGGGCTTGTTCTCCTGTGATTACAGGCAGGAGCAGCCGAGGCTTTGCATTAGTGCTGCCTTTCATTAGCTTCTTGCTTTCTCCTGCATTAAATATTACTTAATTGACTGTGGCGTAAGTGGGAATAATAGCTTTGTTCCCAGTCCTGATCGTTTTATAGCTGCCTCTGCTGAGGCTTTGAAATGCTCCAGACAGATCTGCACTGGCACATATGGAAGTAAATATTGTGCCCAGGAATATTGGGTCCAGGAGAGAGGAAGAGCTGTCTGGTACTTAAGAAATGGAGTGACTATCCATGTACCTTTGGTGAGGCAAGGGGAAAAACAGCCAGAGAAATCAAAGTAAACATGGATACAGATTATGTTTCTACACTGTGATCAACTGGGAAGAGTTATTTATTTGGTGCTTTTTGATGCAGATCTTTGTCCTGGTGCCAAGTGCAGAAAATGTTTTGGGGTTTTTTGTGGTTTCTTTCCATCAGCATCCATGAAAGTGACTGAAAACCTCTTCCTCCACAGTGTGGGTTAGTGATGACATTTGTGTACAAACAGCACTTTTAGGTTTTTCACTTGGAAGTGTTCTTGGGAGTACATCCTGTTCCTGGTGCCCTGTGAAGGGCAGCATTACATGACAGGCACCAGAAAGAACTGAGTCATGGGACTGGTTACAAGGAAGCATTTGTGTTCATTAAGTTATTAAAAGTTGCTGATCATTCATGCTGAGAAATTGAAACGTTTCATTATCTGAGGGGGGTCTGCTAAAATCCAGGTGTCAGGAAGCGTAAAAAAATTTGAATAGGGTGAAAGTTGCAGAAAATAACATTGTTGGTGGTAGTTTTAGTAGCTCAGAAAGGTGGTTGAGTGTTGGTTTTTTTTTTAAATAAGAGGCAAATGTTCAAAGTAACTGAAATAAGTGAGCCCTGTTGAATCCTGAGTGTAACTGGATATTAGAAATGTTTGGTTCCTACCAGCTCCCCCTCAGGCACTGCCCAACAGGCTGAGCAGTCAGTTTGTAAAGCTCATAGCTGAGTGCTGGTTTTTGTATTAGCTGTTTCTTTTTTATTATTTCTATGATGACCTAGATGTTCAAACCTGACAGCTTCTGCTGAGAAATTCCCGTGTTGAAAGGTGTATAAATGGAGGGAGGTGTCGATGTGGGAATGTTGAAGCTTTCTTCTGGTTGGCTCAATCTTTATGGCAAAGCTGTATAAAATATATTCCCCCAAGTGGATCACTGTGTTAATCAGCTTCAGCCTTGAGAGGGGATGTTTGTTTAGTGTGAGTGATGTGATTGTACACCAGGGAGGAGGTGAACAAACTTACTTTAATTACACAAATATTTATGCTGAATTTAAGAAGTCAGAAATGGCCATGAACCATCTTTTTCATTGTCCTCCTTACCTTTCCATAGCTGCAAAGTACTCACAGCTGTGCATGAATCAGTGTTAGAGCTTTGTGGTATTTTCAGTGTTACATTTTTATTTGGTATTAATATGTCATTAAGCATCTTTTTTTGGTTTCTCCTTGAACTACTTCGGTCATCTGAGTCTCAGCAACAATAGCTACTTTAGTTTCTCAGGAGGAAGTGACTGTTTCTTATGCATCCAACAAAGCACGTGCTTTAATGAAGCCTTCCTTTATCAGAGCCTGAAACTGCACAGAGACACTGGAACAAGCAAGTTGAAAAATCTACTGTAAAAACACTTGCATAGCTTTTTACATAGTAATGTAAAAATAAAACTTTGAATACATCTTGTATTTGCAAGGACGAGCACTTTTATCTCATGCATCTCTCCAGGCTTAAAAGTCCTCTGCTCGGATATGGCTTAGACAGCACAGACCCCTGAGGACTGTTTAATTGCTGTGCAATTAAATTAACAAATACTGTGATCAGACTGGAGATAATTAAGGAACATCTCTAGACCCTTGCTGCTGCTGCCTGCTTACTGGTTTACTGGTGTTTGGGCCTTGCTGATTGCCACTTTCCTGATTCCCAAGGTGCCAGCAGTGATCTTGGCCTTGCCCACCTGGGAGGGGCCCAGGATAGCTCCTGGAGCTCCAGCTTCCTGTGTCAGTGCCCTTCTGTGGGCATTTCAGTGTGCAATCCTGAACTGTCTTTGGGTAAACCACCAAAGAGGAGCTGTCCATGGGAGACTGCCAGAACACCCCAGTGCTTGGAGGGATGCTGCAGGTGCTTGCAGTCACTTTGGACAAGCAGCTGCAATTCTACTGTTTCTTTCCTGAAACCCAATCTTTGTGTTACAAACCTGTTCAGAAGATCCTGTGTATTTTTCTGTGGTGCCTTAAGGGGCTGTAGTGATTGGTGTGGGGTTAGCACAATACTTGCACAGATAGCATTTCTCTGATTTTTTAGAATAAGGTTCAAAGGTTTTAATTGGCTTATGAGTCACTTTAGGATGGATGTGTGCATGCATCTTGCAAGATTTCAGTTGGTGTGTGTAACTTCAGCAAATATTAACAAAAGAAAAAACTGTAAGCCTACTTTTTGCATTCCTTCCTCTGTGTTGTTTGGTCAAGGAGTCTTGTGATCTCACTGTGCTTGTTCCAGGCAAGGGGGCAATGGGTAATGCATTGTGTTTCTAATAAATAATATAGAAGTCTGCTGCAAATGAACCAGCAGAACCTCGTGCATCTGGTGTTGTCGCTCAGAACAGTACATTGGGCTGGGATCTTAAGCCTACCTCAGGATGAGCCAGTAAATCCCTGGAAAGCTGGGTAGCAAGGACAAAACTAAGGCATGTTAAAACATGTACAGCAGTGCTGTTTATCAACAGCTGAGTGAAAGATAAGCTTGGCTTTATGAAAATGCTTTTCAGTTTCCTGCGTCCTTTGTTGCAGCTGAGTGCCCTCTGTGCTGCTGGACTCAGGCTGCTGCAAACCCATCAAGATGAACATTGTGCAGCTTCCCACTCACTGCTGATCCTCTATCCTGTTCTCAGCTGCTTTGCCATGGTTTTGGTGAAGTTACTTGTGAGGAGCATGTGTGGGAGCACATGCCTTGGAATTCTTTCTATCTAGCCATGGAATAGCCTTAACAAAAGTTCCTGTTATTTATCTCAAATAGCTTTTTCTGCACTAGTTAAATAATATACTATTTTTATGGAAATTGTGTAATACGTTGATCTCTAATGCTGTGTCCAAGTCAGTAGAAAGCAGCTCATTTTGCTCTTTAATGCCCATGTCTGCTACTTCAGTTGATTCATTCAGTACTGTCATGGTACAATGTGTCCAGGTACTGCAAACACTAGAGGTGTTCTCTGACTGGTTCGGTGGTGTTTGACATCAAATGCTGCTTTTGGGGGTTTGAGAGGAGCCTGGCAAGTGATGAATGTTCCTTCCCAGCCTTCTTTCCAAGTCAGGAGCTGGCAGCTGATCTGTGCTGGGAATGGGATCTGCTGCCTGAAGCGCAAACAGATCTGAAAGTTCCTTCACCTCCATGAGTTGTCTTTGGGTGTGACTGCCTTTGGTGTTGAGCACTGTGGTCATGTTAAGAAGTTGCAGTAGTGGACATCTTCCTCTCATGTGAGACCATCATGTGCTTGTGCACTGCATGATCTCAGGGAGTTAATCTCAAAGTCCTACCAAAAATTGGTAAATCCTATAGCGCTTAAAACAGAAGAAATGTTACATTTTGTGCTTATTTATTTTTATGTTCTAAGTATTCCAAACATTTCTGTTTTATCATGGTGTGGTTTCAGACATATCAGAAAATATCTTGTTCCTTATGGCATTCATTGTTAATAATTCTTTCCTTAAAACACTGTATTTAACCCTGGTAGCGCAAGAGAAATAGGAACTAATGTTCACTGACATTTTGCTGGATGGAAGAACTTGGGTGTTGCAGTGTCAGGTGTGAATCTCAAATCAAGAGCATTTGGTTTGCTGGGTTGCAACCCAAAAGAATGTGAGTTTGCTTTCTCTTGAGTTTATAAGGTGGTTTATGGCTGAGATGAAAATACAGCTTCTTAAAGACTACTGGAAATGAGTAGTTTACATGATTAAATTTAGTGTAAAGGTTCTGTAGTGATCTCCGTCCCAATCATTAGTGTGTTCCTCTCCGGGAATGAAAAGAAGTAGAGCATGGAGAATCACACTTCTTAGGAATGTAATTGTTGTACAGATTAGTGACTTTTTTTAGCTTCACATACTCCTTTCTTGAGAAAGATAAGTCCTTTGTGAGAATCTCTGAAACTGTCAGCAAACCCCAAGTTCTGACTTGGGTTGGAATAAAGCTTTAGTGTTTTTCAAAGTTAAGTCAAAAAACATGGCTGGGAAATGAAAAATCCTATGACATTTTTGGCTTCTTACCATGACCCACTCTTCCCTTCCTCCTTCCATTTCAAAGAGACTGTGTCTTTGATTCATTATGCCTTCTTTCTTATTTTAGCCACTCACATTCATTTAAATACACATATTTTCTAGGTAAGATCTTGGAATTCTTGAGGAATTTGGGCTTATTTTAAAAAGCAGCTTGTGTATTCTGTTAATGGTTGTAAAATATTCCAGCATCTCGTTGGTGACATACTTTGAGAAATGCAGTTGTGACTGCACTGTTCTCACAGCTTTGTTGAGTAGTCTCTGCTCACATCTGCAGGCTGCACTTGAGTTTTAGCTGGGCTGCTCCAGGTGTGTTCCTGTAATGCTCCTTGGGAACAGAACAGTTACCACAGTGGTTGCTATAGCATTTCATTAAGGAGCCTTTTCCACTGAGGCAGTAAAGGCTTCTTTCCCACTTGGCAGCCTAGCAGGAATAAAAGAGAGCCTCAGCTCCTTGCCTGCTGCTCTCAGAGCCTTCGACTCTGCTGCTGGCAGGCAGCTCTGCCGGTGCTACCACCCTGTCCTCCTGAGAGGGTTCCTGTGCCTCATGGCTCTGCCTGTCCTGCCTGAACATTGCCTGGCTCCCTCAGAGCCATCTGGCTGGGGATGTCCACAGGTCTGTAAATGTTGGGGCTTAGAAATGCTCCTCAGCCAACTGGCCAGAATGTGTGAGCCATCAACACAAAACTGCAATTGTACTGTCACAGAATTAGTAAGGAATTAATAGCTAAAAAATACATTGATACTGTAATGAATCTGGGGAGCATAAATGAACTCTCGGCACTGCTGAGGCCCCATCTTGAATCCTGGGGTCAGGTTTGGGCCCCTCGTGATAAGAAAGACGTTGAAGGGCTGGAGCATATCCAGAGCAGGGACTAGAGCACAAGTGTGATGAGGAGCAGCTGAGAGAGCTGGGGGGAGCTCAGCCTGGAGAAAAGGAGGCTCAGTGGGGACCTTGTGGCTCTGCACAACTCGCTGGCAGGAGGGGACAGCCAGGCGGGGGTCGGGCTCTGCTCCCAGGGAACAAAGGGACAAGACAGGAGGAAGTGGCCTCAAGCTGTGCCAGGTGAGGTTTAGACTGGATATTAGGAAAAATTGCTTCATAGGAAGGGTGGTCAGGAATTAGAAGGGGCTGTCCAGGGCAATGGTGGAGTCACCATCCCTGGAACTGTTCAAAAAAAGCATGTGGATGTGGCATTTGGGGACATGTTTTAGTGATGAACATGGCAGTGCTAGATTAACAACTGTTGAACTTGTTGATCCTAGAGGGCTTCTCCAACCTTAATGATTCTGTGATTCATGGGACCTCAAAAGCATTTAAGGAAAATCTGAGCTACTTATATCCTGGGAAATATTTGGTTTTAATTACCACATTAGGAAATTCCTATATTAGAAGGATTTATGCAAAAACAATCGGTGCTGGGCAAGATACACAGATTTTTTTGCTGTGTCAGTATGTAAATGTTAAGGGTTTTTTTCTTCCAAATCTTTAGGCCTTGCTGAGTGGCTACAATTTTTTTCATTGCATTAAGTGGTTGCTCTCCCATTTGCTGTCTGGTGTGACCCCACTGAGCAGCTCGGGGCTGCTGTGGGTACGGGCCACGGGAAGTGCTTGGTGCAGGTCCTGTCAGGTGCTGTGCCCAGGTCAGGGTTCCGCAGCCAGAGCCTCACTCTGAGGATCTGCTCCCGTCTCTGCATTCCCTCCCAGTTCTGTGGGTGTGAAATGTGGCAGTGGATCCAGCCGGGTGTGGTGCTTGGCTTTCAGATTTAGGAGGGAGACTGAGTAGAGCAGTTTTCCTTATATTGCTCATTCACGGCAGTGCCACTCCACAGGATTAACAAAAAGTTAATACCTGCTGATCCTGTAAAGCTTTCTATATATAGTGCCTGTCATTCCTTGGAGTGTTTTGGGATTTGAGGTACAGCTGTTTCGGAAGGGCTTCTTTCTGCTCTCTCTAATGCCTTTTTTCAGTTGCAGATCTGATTCTGAGTTCTGCAATATGCTTTTCCAGAAGCTGGACTAACTGGTAGGCAGGGATTTGCCTGTGGGATGTTGGGGCTGGTGACTCTGGAGCCTGTGTTCAGCTGTGCTAGGCTGGGCACTACTGAACTCCCCTGTACTCTATTTTTTTCCTCCCTCCTGCTCACGCAGTCATTTGTGCTCAATTCCAAAGAGGTTGTCAGGAAGATTTAAGCTAATGTTTGAATAGTTTGGGTATAAATGCAGTTGGAAATAAATGAGGCTTTTGGTTATGGATGTAAAGACTGAGAACCTGTGTGTCAGTGTCCTTCTGCCTTGAGAGCCATCACTGGCCTTGCTACCCAGTATGTGGCAACAAGATACACACATGAAGGATTCTGTGACACTGTTCCAGTGTGCTCTTCTGTGAGCATAAAATATTCAAGGCCAAGTACAATATATTTGTGGATCAATTGCATGTCGTGTAAGTCACTCTTTTCAGCATCTTTAATGAAGTGTTTATTTTTTACCCTCAGAAGGTTTTTTTTTAGTTTATATTTAAGAGTTTAAACTTCCCATGTGAGTTGTCAGGACCTGAATCGCTCTCAGGTGAAGGGTTTAGAATCCCAAATCTGCTTCTGGGTAAAGTCTCCTGGTCACTACGTTGTTAAGTGTTTGGGAGTGATGCCATCTCCAGTTTTGGCTGATCCACTCACTTGTATGAAGGAGAACAGATTACATACAGGAAAGGATTGTTTGGTGTTTACAGTGCCCTCCCTTAACATGAGAATTCCCACTGTGAGGATAGTATTTCTATCCCAAACACAGGCGTTCAGGAATATCTTAAATTCCCTCAAGTTCATTTGTCTGCTAAACACCCCCAGCTCTCCCAGCCTGACTCCAGAGCAGAGGGGCTCCAGCCCTTGCAGCATCTCCGTGGCCTCCTCTGGCCTGGCTCCAGCAGCTCCACGGCCTCCTGCTGTTGTTCCCCAGGGCTGGGGCAGCTCTGCAGGTGGGGTCTCACCTGAGCAGGGCAGAGGGGCAGAATCCCCCCCTCTCCTGCTGCACATGCTGGGGGCACAGCCCAGCACAGGGGGGTCCTGCATTCAGTGCCCATGGCTGGGGCAGGTTGAGCCTCTCACCCACCAACACCCAAAGTCCTTCTCCCCAGGGCTAATTTCCATCCTTTCTCCACCCACTGTTTCCAGCAGCAAACTTTTGTGGCTTGAATAGTATCACTCCAGGACATTTGTAAAAGACTAAAAGATGGTTGCATTAATACACAAAAATTAATGTAAAGGGGAAAAAATGTTGATTAAAGTCAGGCCAGTAGACTTCTGTGCTGAAAATATCATTTTGGAGGGAAGTGGTGGTATTCAGGCAGGGATTAGGTAATCTGGTTCTGACCTGGTTCCTCTGGCAGTTAGGAATGTGGAATACCCTGGTGCATGCATGGCTTTGAAAAGAGAGATTATTTCTTTGCATTTAAATTTTCATGATTCCTGTAACAGATGCCTTCAGTACTTAAATAATAATTAATTGTGAACTGGAAGAATCTTTGGCTGAGGAAATTCTGCTTATGAAGTAAAATCTGTACAGATAATTTTAAATCACATGTTTGCCACATCCTTCCCACAAGCACAGATGTGATTGCTTGGAAAGATTTGAAGCACCAATATTTAAATGTAAACATTGTGACATTTGGCTCTTTGAATTGCTGAGAAATTCATAGAAATAACTGTTATTTATCAAAGTGTGTAAATGGCAAAAGGGTTCATGAAAGTTGAGAGCCCCAGAGACGGGGTTCATGACTTCCCATAGAGCTTTCCATGGCTGAGGGGGATTCAGGAAGCACCTGTGTCCCATCCAAGCCTTGTGTTGTGTCCCTTCAGGCACGGGGAGTGTTGTGGGTGCACACCCACAGTGTCATCATTGGCAGCATATCCAAAAATGGGGTAGCTCAGAGTGTTTTCATCAGTCACCTTTCATTTGTGGGCTGTTAGCAGTGTTTGACAGTTTCTTGTTGCCACGTAATGAGCGGGTGGTCTCTGACGTCCCTCTGGGGGCAGTGAGTTTTCAGTGGTGAACTCTGGTTTTGTTCAGACCTCTGCCTACTCAGTCTCCATTGAACAACTTCATGTTTGCAGATTTTTGAATCTAGAGCTTTGGAGTGAGTGGTGTAATTGTGAGGGAGAGGCAGAAGGGACAACCACCAAAGAAACACCTCATACTTTTGGTTTTGTAACGGAATTGTGGTGGTTCTTTTTAATAAGTAATTTTGTTAGAATTAAGTGCTTACTAAATTGTGTGTGTGTGACGTTGGTGCTTGCACATGCTGAGTTCTGCTGCTTCTCTCCACCGACATGCTGGAAACTTGAGAAAGTGGTGGAAAAACTGAAATTTTTGTTTGTTTTCCTCAGGCAAAATACATCTCGCAGTGCATCGATGAGATCAAGCAGGAGCTGAAGCAGGACAACATCGCAGTGAAGGCAAACGCAGTCTGCAAACTGACCTATGTAAGTGCCTTGCTGTGATCCCATGGAATTGCAGCTGGATTTTGTTCTTTCCTGCTGATTTGAAGCCAACCTTGGGTCTAGGTGCCTGCTCTCCCTAGACTGCTCTAAGTGCAGGCTGTGGGGACAGCACTCCCCCAGCTCTGACGTCAGAGGCTGCACACTCCTGCTCTGTTTGGTACAATTGGATTTTACTGTGATGGGTCAGGAAGTGAATCTCATTTAAAACAAACAAGTTAAAAGAAATTGTTTTCAATTGGATTGGTTCATATGACATAGTGACATGAGCACTTGAAACTGGGTTTGTTTCTCTTTGCTCGGTCTTTTGTTGACAAGGAGAAGACAGAAATTTTGGTAAAGAATTCTTTTTGTGGTTCTGTTATGGTTTTTATTTAAAAAAATAAGGAAGAAAACCCTTCACACCAATGCTTTTATGACTGCATATCATAGAATCACAGAATGATTTGGATTTGAAGAGACCTTAAAGCTCATCCTTCTGCCACCCCCTGCCATGGCAGGGACACCTTCCACTATCCCAGGCTGCTCCAAGCCCCATCCAGTCTGGCCTTGGGCACTTCCAGGGATCCAGGGGCAGCCACAGCTGCTCTGGGTAGCCTGGACCTAATGCAAACTGTTTAAAATATGTGATGTCTTTCACTTACTGTGAGTGGTGCAGTGTAACATTGCTCATAAACCTGTGATGTCTTACAGTATAATTTTCAGACTCCTGTTGCATCTTCAATTTTGGGAGATGTCTTGACCTGTTTTCTTGAGTCTGTTATTTCAGAAGTTTATCTTGGCTTCTCTGCTCATAGTTACAGATGCTGGGCTATGACATCAGTTGGGCTGCTTTCAACATTATTGAAGTTATGAGTGCTTCCAAGTTTACATTCAAGGTGAGTTCTCTGTAAATGCAGCTGTCCTGGCCAAGCTGCCAGATGCCCTGGCTTTTCACAAAAGGTATTTTCATGTGAAGACCACCTGAGATTCTTAGTACCAGGCATTTTTTATTTTGTCATAGTTTTATAATTTTTCTTGAAAGATTTATTTTATGTTCTGTTGCAGACCTTTTTCACCAAACAGGGTGGAGTGTTGCTTCCTAAGGAATGATTTCCAAATGGGGCTTTATACCTGAAACTCAGGAGTCAGCACAGACAAAATAATTATAGTAGACAGTCCTACCTTATTTCTCCAGCTTCGTGGTCACTGAACTATATTGTAACAAAATAGAGAAGGTGAAGGTGGTTTTATTATCTCTAAGACAGATAAATTATCAGTAGAACATTACTTGTCAGAATTTATTTCTTTTTGATATAAACCCCCTTTTCTAGGAGAACCTTCTCATGCCTCTTCTGTTATACAAACCTATTTGCTCATCTTTTTAATATTACTTGTAAAGCCACCAGTTGTTTTCCACTTAAGCATTGTCTAAATTGACCTTAAAAACAAACCTTGTTTTCCTCCTTGCCTTTTCCCAGCGCATTGGTTACCTGGCTGCCTCTCAGTGCTTTCATGAAGGGACTGATGTCATCATGTTGACAACTAATCAGATCCGAAAGGTAAATGTTCAGTTCATTTTTTCTTGCGCTCTCTCCCTACTTGTACTTTCACATCTGTACTGAGTATTTCTCCTTTAGGAATATAGAGGAGTTTAAGTAGAATTCTTGATTTGCAGTCCCTGTCATTCCACAAGCAGAGGGATTAATGAAACAGGAGTTGTGCACATCCCTCCCTGTGCTGTCTCAAACCAGCTCTGTGTTTGTTCAGCACAGAGAATGGTGACAGAAATAACTTTGCTGGTCTCTAGGCAGTGCTTATAAGAATGTAACAGGCAGGAAAAATGTCCCCATTCCTGAAGTAAAATGAGCAGTGGCTCAGGAGTGACATGGCTTCACAACATTTCTACTTGTGAGGGATCTTTTTGTCTGTAATTCCACATCAGACTTTGACTTCTCTGGTAGAATTGGGTGTAAAAATGGTGAAGAGTGTATGGTAAGTTTTGATCTGTATTCATGTACCCACGTGTGTATTCATTTTCATAGATCTTGATCACTTAGAACTCTAAGTGACTGGTTTTCATCATAGTTTTCTCATTCTTGAAGTTAGAAATTTTTTTTTAAAGCTCTTAACTTTCGTTTTTTAAGTATCACTGCTTTAAAACTTGGCTGATCTAGTACAAGATGTGCCTACATTTTTACCATCTGAGGAACCAAAATGTGTTTTGCTCGCTTAAAAAAGAGCAGTGGGATGTTATCCAGTATCTTCCCTAAAGAAGTAGTGCTTTTCCCTTTTTATCTTTTGAACTATTCTGTGCCGAATGTGAATATCTATTGTCTTTATTATGGACATTTTATTTTACTGAATTTCAGTCACTTACTGGCTACTTCCACTTTGTGCCTAAGTTTTTACGTAGAAGATAAAAATCTATCTTTATGCCTTTTCATGTTTCATTGATCCAACAACTTGAGATTTGAAGGGTTTATCAGTTCTCAAAATACATTTAAGCCAGGATGAATTGCAGTTTTTTGCTCCTTAAGAAGTAGATTGCATTATTCTTAAAGTAGACACTAATTTCCCACCTAATTTCCCACTACCTGCAGCAGGTTTTTAAATGAGATGTAAATGGCACAGAACCCCAAAGGCCTGACTATGTTTAGCTCTTCTGAAGCAGTTTCAGTATCCATGTGAATCTGGACTCTAATTCAGCAGTTGATGTGGGGATGCTCTGTGCAGCTTCATGTTTGTGTTTCCTGATTTCCTGATATATTATAGTCTGTACTCGAACATACTCACAGGTTAATTTTATTATGGGTAAGCAACTTAAGCTTAGAAAGACCTGAAAGACTATGGAGGGCTGAGTAGGATACTGACTACAAATAGATCCATGGAAACTTGACCAATAAATGTGTTCAACACACGTAACTTGTGTCCTGTCTTTGTGGACTGGAAGTTGTGGTGCTGCCAGCAGCTTAGGAGAAGAATAACCTCATTTCTCTACTAGATTAAGGTGGAACACCACTCACCAAGAGTGCTTGTTCCCAGTGAAGTTGATGGCACTTGGAATTGGACTTAGCAGGGTTAGTGTTTAATACCAATTTTTTAGGACTTTAGATATGTTTGTGATCCTGCAATGAGTGTTTAAAAACTATTTCCATTCCCAAAACACCACCGAGGTGCGATCTCTCGGGTGGTTTTTATGTTGCAGTTATCTGTCTCTTGTTTAGTTATGGTTCTTCATGCCCATTATTAAACCCCAGGCTGGCTGTAGTTTAGCAGGTGTTAGTAGTTGATGCATAAATATTCCCATGAAGCAGAAGCTCTGCTTCATTTATGTTGAATGAATAAAATTAGTCTGAGAAAGTTGTTTCTTGACATTCTGTGTGATCTTAAATTTTTGAGCGTGTTTCTCTTTTTTTAGGATCTGAGTAGCCCTAACCAGTATGATACTGGAGTTGCACTGACTGGCTTGTCCTGTTTTGTTACTCCAGATCTTGCCAGGGACTTGGCAAATGACATCATGACATTGGTGAGTTGATAAGGCTGAAATAACTTTATAATTATGGAATGTTAAGCTATTCAAATCTGGTAAATACCTTAAATTTAGAACTGATACGTGTGAAACCTGTTGCTTCATTATTGTGGGGGTTCTGGAGAGCTTTTACAGACCTTAGTTAGATCAAGAGGATCACTTTGAAATACATTCGTTAGTTTTGATGATAAAGAGCAGTATTTTGCTCTTGCCTCAAAGCTGAGTTTTCAAAAAGCAGTTGAGTCTCCCAGGAAGAGCTTCAGCAACAGGAGTGTGAGCACAGGAGCTCTGGTAACACAGATCTGCTCAGAGCTTGACTGCAGTTGTTTCATTAACAGATGTCTCACACGAAGCCTTACATCAGGAAGAAGGCAGTGTTAATCATGTACAAAGTTTTTTTGAAGTACCCAGAGTCCCTCCGTCCTGCATTTCCTCGCCTTAAAGAGAAACTTGAAGATCCAGATCCCGGTGAGTGAATTTTAGTGAATTCCTTCTGCTCTCACACGTGGAGGTCCACGTGCTTGTAGAGCTTGTGGAGAAAAGAATACATGAAAAATACTGTAATCATCTTTTGAGCACTCACTTGTTTCAGGGTAGGTGAGCATAGGAGAGTTTTGACAGGTGTTGCCATATAAAAAATGTTCTTTAAAATGTCCATTTCTTCAAAGCCAGAGCTACTGAAAATGTATCAGTGGGTTAAACCGTAATGGACAAAGCAGCTTAAAGCTTCCTGATTAATTTCTTCCTGAATTTGTCTATTGAAAAGATTTCAGTTAATTTCAGGGTTTGGGGTTCTGGTTTTGTTACTTCCTGTGCTTTTTTAGCAAGGTGCAGCTGTTTACTTGCAGTGGATACACTTAAAATTATTTAACATTCCTTAGTGTATTTTTTATTTATTTGAGTTCAGACTGCTCTTTGAGCCCCTCAATACTGTCAGTGCAGGTCAGCAGCAGCACAGAAAATTTGTAATTGCTCAGTATCATATTCACATTTTTGCTCAGTCTTTAGGAGGTGCTGGTGTTCCCTCACTGCACCAAAACACTTGTTTTAGGAATTCTGTGTGTGATGTGCATCTGATCTCTAGTTGATTTGTATCTGCAATTACAAGGAGAAATTTAATTGCATTTCCTGGATTGTTTTATTGTGGGCATAGACTATTCATCTTCCACAGACAATGCTATTAAAGAAAGCAAAATCTCTCACCTGCAGAGAGAGGAAGAAATTGCCTGTTAAGCTTTGTGAAGAGAAGGATTGCTCTCTGCTAGGACACCCAGCCTGTCTAGACTAAAACATTGCAAACTGCCAACAGCCTGTGTAAGAGGCTGTTCAATGAGAAGGGAGTGAACGTGTCCAGTCAGATTGCTTAAGGAATTGTTATTTTTGTTTTGTATTTAAACATTTTTAAATAATATATATCAGAGAAGGCAAGAGTGATTGGGAACTTTCTGGTGGGTGATTATTGATAGTATTGTCTGTATCCCACAACCAGCTCTCCACAGTCCAGGGCAGGGATGTGGCAGTGTGCTGGTTTTTCTCATGCTGGACCCAAACCAGTTATCTGGCTTGCTGCTATATCAGAAAATAGTCAGAATTAAATAAAACCCTTTCTTCAGTTTGCTTTTGCATCCCTGTATTTACTTAACTGCCTCAGGGTTGGGAATGAGGCCAAACCATTGGACACGCAGGTCTGAAGCTTCAGCTGCTTTTTCTGTGGGGGTTCTGCAATCAGAAACTTCAATTACAATGGAGGCATTGATGAGATTTGTGCTTCTCCCACTTGTTTTCCCCAGGTGTGCAGTCTGCTGCAGTAAATGTTATTTGTGAGCTGGCTCGACGCAATCCCAAAAATTACCTTTCCCTTGCTCCACTCTTCTTCAAGTTGATGACGTCGTCAACCAATAATTGGGTTCTCATTAAAATTATAAAACTGGCAAGTATTCTGCTTTTTGTTTACAGGATTAGGGTTCTCATTAAATTACCTTGGGTGTGAAAACAGATTCCTTGCTGGGAGGCATAGTTACCATTCAATCTGAATAAAAAGAAACCAGGAATATCTTCTAATGTTTGTGAATGTAACCAAAGAGAAAAATATGTTAATATAGCTTGGTTTAAATACAGTGAGCTGTAATTTACATAATGTTTTGAAGCTGTTGAAAAGCAGCTATTAACTCGATTTTCTTCTCTTTGAATAGTTTGGTGCTCTTACTCCGTTAGAACCAAGACTGGGAAAGAAACTGATTGAGCCCTTGACCAACCTCATCCACAGGTAGGTGAGACAGTCAGAACTTGTTCAGTCAGGACTGGGGAAGGGCCCGGTGGATGGGTCAATAGCTGGGGTGAGGATGCATTTTATAACTTTTTCTTGACTTTTGCTATATTGGCTTCAAGTAGCAAAAGATAATCTTAGATCAGGGTTGTTTCTGGAAAATTTGAGTGAGGTAAAATACCTTAAAGGGAAGTCTCTGGATGTCTGACTGTCAGCATGAATTCCTCCAAAGGATGGATGAAAATTGGAGCTATTTGCTTTCCTTTCACTGCATTTCAAGCCAGAAATTATTGTGGAGGATGTATAAAAACCCTGGCTCAAAAAAGGCTCAGCTGTGTATTTGTATTCACTTCTCCTGTTCACCTCACACATTTGATTCCTGACTTTTGGGAGTGCCTTACCCACCAAAGCAGTGTGACAAGGAATATATTGAAGCCCTTTCTCATGCATTTGGCAGTTCAGATGTGTTTTGAAAGAGGTTCTTATAATATATATGTTGTAAATGTAGATTAAATAAAGTTGAAGTTATTTCCTTGTCCCTTATTAATGCTTGTTTGTGGTGATGTAGTGGTTCTAATTCTGAAATAAAATCAGGAAATAGGTGCCTTGGAGGGAATACGTGGATTCCCCCTGTTATGAAGAGGAAGTGTGATCTTTTGCAGGAGTTGAGTGAAAAATTTTATTTTTTGTGTGACAGAGCAAGGTTTTAAGCAGATATCTGTGTAGCCTTGAGAGCAGTTCTAGCCAGGTGATTTCTGTCCATCCTCATATTCCTTTAAGGCAGGCTCAGAACAGACCAGCATCCAGGTGCCTCCAGGGAGTTGTCAGCAGTAACAACTAGATACAACCCACCAGAAAAAGCAGGAAGATGGATAATCCCACCTCCTCTCCCCATCTCCAACATTAGTAATTCTGAGTTGTGAGGACTGAATCCTCTTTGGCTTGGTCTCCATTCAGTCATTTTGGGTCTCATAATGAGTCACAGCACCCTGAGCTGTCCCACCAAGTGCCCAGGGAGCAGAAGTGTTGGTCTTGGTTCTCAGCATCCCAGGCTGACCCTCAGCTGTGTCACTGTGCTCCTTCCCTGTATACTCTGCACTTGGACCTGCTCCTTTGGGGTTTGGGAGGTTCTTGTTTCCCTCTTGTACACATTAGGCTTTGTAAGCACTTCTGCAATCCTCAGAACTGCACTGCTGGCACAAGCAGCCTTGAATTTGAGTTTTGGGGGAAGTCAGACACTGGAAGTGGGTTGCTGCCTTCCTGGGGTGGGAAGTGTGTTCCTGCATCCCAAGCCTCTGCTGCTGGGGTGTGACTCACTCGCTTGGAGAGAAACTTGAGCTTCTCCATCTGCCTTGTCATGAATTTTTGACCTTGGGAAGAGGATTTAATTTGATTCTTGGACAAGATTGCTTCAGTATTGTGTGACTGGTGCTGGAGTTTGAGTAACCACTTCCTTCCGTATTCCTTGTGTCACAGTGCTCTTACTTGCTTCTTTTCTAGGAAGATTTTTGGGTTTTTAAGCATTTGTTTAAAAATTCCTCCCCCCGACAATTTTTAAGTGAGAATAATTTCATCTGTTTGGAGGGATATGGAGCAGAATATTGACAATGTCTTGTGAAGTTCAAGGTGCTAACTAGCTCCAAGATAGTGCTGACAACTCTTCAAAATGTGCTGGTTTATTCCTTATTTAATATATCTGATTTCTGTTTCAGCACCTCAGCCATGTCTCTCTTATATGAATGTGTGAACACAGTAATAGCAGGTGAGAACTGAAACTTGGAACCTTGAAAAAAAACCATGATGAACTGTTTCATCAACTGACACCATCTGTAAACCTTTTTTTCTTTAACTTAATGTATTTTATGATACAATAATTCTCCTGGCAAACTTTGTGTTACTGTGGGCCTGAAATCCTTTGTTGTCAGTGGGTGAGGCACAGTCACTTATGTCTGTGTTGTTTGCTGAAGGCTGAAGTGAGGTACAGACAATGAGATTATTTATATGCCAGATCCTAAATGTTGCTGCTACAACAACAATATACCAGCAGCAATAGAATTAAAACAAGTGATGTCTCTTTGCCAAGTTTTATTATGTGATGATGGATCAGACTTTTTTTTTTAAATTTTGCAACTTTGCGGTTTACAAATGGAGTGTAATTCCTTAGAGGAGGCAATTGGAGTTACTGATTGGCAGTTTTAGTTTCTGGGGAAGGGATATGAGCTCCATAACTGGGAGGGTGAGAGAAAACAAAGGCAAAAAGGGATAACACAGTATTGCAGCTCAGGGTTGGCTGCAGTATCAGAGTGTGGAGCAGAGGGTTATTGACATTCACAGCTGGTCTGTCTGTCTCCTCTGGATTCTTTGGATAATGGTGCAGAACTTGCTGTGCTAGGTCAGGTCAGAGAGGGAAGAGAGATCTGTCACTCACTGTGTATTCCTTCGGGGAAATGAGGTGACGTGATGGGAGGGAGAATAGCAGAGCGTAATTCCATTGTGGATGAGAGTGGCCTTCACTGAGATCCAGTGGGGTTATCCTGTGGGTAGAGGGGGAATTCACCCACCCAGGACACCTCAGGGATGGTGATGTCAAACTCAGAGCTAGCAAATGAGCCCTGAAACACCAGAGGAGCACCTGGCACCTGTCTGGAGGTGACAGTTGTCCAGCACAGCTTCCCTGCAGGGACAGGGCAGCACCTGCTCAGGCACAGCTGGGCTTGGCTTGGCTGTGCTGTGCCAGCAGTGGTAACCAGGGTGAGCCCACCTTTTCTGCAGTGGGGCTGTGTGCTGCCAGAGCTTTCAAGTGTCCCATATAATCAACAATGGCTGGCTTGATTAAAGCTGCAATCTAATCACATTAAACTCCACGATCTGTTGCTGGATTCCATTGCATTAGGAAAGCGCACAATTAAAATTTCAGTTGCACAGTAGCTGCTGACATATTAACAGCCTTGACAGCTATATGATGTCAGTGGAATAAACCCTAGTGAGAGCAAAAAAGAGCAGCTTTGACCTGGCTATTGCAGCTGTTTCCACCTTTACACTTTTTTCCTGCCCTCTTATTATTACTATTATGGTATATGGAACTGTAAGTTCACGTCACAACCTTCTCTCCTTCCTCCAGACCCCCAAAAGTCCAGGCAAACAGACAAACAATAATGTAGTACCTTTCCCTGAGAGCTCAGCTAGGTGTGGGCTGTTGGGTGTTGTTGTTGCAGTCACTCCCAGCACAGAAATACTGACTGGAATTTGTGCTTCTGTTTCAGTTCTGATCTCTCTGTCCTCGGGGATGCCCAACCACAGCGCCAGCATCCAGGTGGGACCCTGTGTTTAGGGATTGTTCATTCTGCTCTGCTGTGGGATTCCAAGGGCCAGGGAAATTGGGATTGTGTTCCTCTGCCAGAAGTTACAGCACTAGCTCCCTGAAGTGCTCTCATTGTGCAACCCTGAAGACTGAAGCATTCCCTATATGAATTCTCCTACTTAATTCACTCTAAAACGCAGAGTTTGAGAGTTTTCCCAACTCTGTATTCATCTCCTGCTATCAATACAGTCATACAGAGGTTCCTTTTGTTTGGAAGTCTGTTAATGCAACAAAACCCTCTCACCTGGAGACCTCAGGTCTTGGTTAGATACTCCTTGTTTATTAAGTAGACTTCATGAAGACTTGTTTTAATTAAGACCTGTAATAAATGCAGTGTGGTCTTTTTTTCCAGCTTTGTGTGCAGAAGTTGAGGATATTGATAGAAGATTCTGACCAGAACTGTAAGTATGGTGCTTTCTTCATGGAGCTGTTGGCCCCCAAGCACCAGGGAGATGCTGCAGCAGCCTCAGAGGGGTTGTAGTGTCTGGTGTGCTGTAAACAGTTGCGGGGGGTTTAATATGGAAATAATTTTTGATGGTGAGCACGTCTTCATAATATTTTTAAAAACAAATGACAGCAATTATTACTGCTGTTTGTGGTCTTGTAAATCTAAAACAGTTCTTTCCATGCTCTGAGATTTCCCTTTTTGTGGACTGGCTGCTTGGAAAGCAATGACAGCTATTTTCAGCAGAGTGAGCATAATAGTAAAATGCAAGAGTGTTGACTTACTTTAGTGACTGCAAAGAATACTGGGAAATTTTTAGTTTTAAATTTCCTGCTCAGTCCAAAACAGTGTTTCTATATTTGGAAAGAAGTTTTATTTTGTCTTTCACAGTGAAGTACCTGGGACTGTTAGCTATGTCCAAAATCCTGAAAACACACCCCAAGTCAGTTCAGTCTCACAAGGATCTCATTCTCCAATGTTTGGATGACAAAGATGAGTCCATCCGACTCAGAGCTTTAGATCTCCTCTATGGCATGGTACGTTCCTACGTTCATTTCCTCAGCAGCCCCACTGACCCTTTAGGAAGGTGATGTTTAAGGAAAGCATGCAACTTTCTCTGCCCACTCTACAGCAGACTTTTGATAACTCCCATATATTTTCTGGCACTTAGGGCAAGTAAAATAATCTGGCTCGGCATGAGGGCTTAAAAATTCTGATTCAGACTGGATGGAGTTTCTCAGTTCAAGCCTTGTTGGAAATGACCCATTTTGAAATCAATTTCATTGGATATTAATGATTCCTAAATTTGTTTCCTTTATAAGCAAAAATATTTTAAACTCTTAAACTTTCTAATCTGACAGTAGAGGATTCACTTTCTCTTGGATTTCTGTGTTGCTGATAGTAATTCTGATCCTCAGCTCTCCCACAGCAAGGTCATCAGAGAATCAGATGGTTTGGAAAAAGCCTTGGAAATGATCAAATCCAACTTATGACCTAACACCACTTGTCAGCCAGGCCATGACACTAAGTGCCACATCCAGTCTTTTCTTAAACACCTTGTAACTTTTGCTGGCTCTTCTTCAACAAAAACATTGAACAGTATCAAACAAGTTTATTTTTGGATTGGGGCCCACAGAGGTGGTTCTGGTTTCTTGTTAACATTATATGGGTCCAGCAAAGAGCCAACAGCTGCTTTACTGGAACTGAAAGGACTTGACTGTGTAGGAAAGTGGTTGAACCCTTCACCACCTCTTTAACAGGTCTCCAAGAAGAACTTGATGGAGATTGTGAAGAAACTGATGATTCATGTGGATAAAGCTGAAGGGACGACGTACCGAGATGAGCTGCTGACCAAAATCATAGACATCTGCAGCCAGTCCAATTATCAATACATCACAAACTTTGAGTGGTCAGTGCTTTCAGCTGCCAGCTTGGAGCTCATCACAAACGTCATGCAGGGTTGTGCTCTGATACCCACCCATCCCTTCCCCTTTCCATAGGTACATAAGCATCCTGGTGGAACTGACCCGGCTGGAGGGCACGCGGCACGGGCACCTGATTGCAGCCCAGATGTTGGATGTGGCCATCAGGGTGAAAGCCATCCGGAAGTTCGCAGTGTCCCAGATGGCCATGCTGCTGGACAACGCTCACCTCATCGCCAGCAACACCCAGAGGAACGGCATCTGTGAGGTGCTCTATGCTGCTGCCTGGATCTGTGGGGAGTTCTCTGAGTAAGTGCAGGCAGAGCCTGGTGTGCTGTGAGGGGCGGCTTTTGGGCAAAGCTTTTGGTCACTGAAATGTGTTTTTGAGAGAAGGTTCAGAGTATGTACCTTAATGCCACCAAAGTGATTGTTTTTCTCTGGTTCCCTCACACTATCAACTCCTCAGATCTTTCTAGCCAAGACATTTTTAACTATCTGATCATTTTTCCCATCTCTCCAGCCTTGCCCACTCATGCAGGAAGCCATAGTAGTGAATCACAGAATCCCAGAATATCCTGAGCTGGAAGGGACCCTCAGGGATCATCAGTCCAGCCCTGTCCCTGCACAGCCACCCCAACAATCCCACCCTGAGCACCCCTGAGAGCGCTGTCCAAACGCTCCTGGAGCTCTGGCAGCCTCGGGGCCGGGACCATTCCCTGGGGAGCCTGGGCAGTGCCCAGCAGCCTCGGGGCCAAGAACCTTTCCCTGAGCTCCATCCCAAGGCCTGGCACAGCTCCAGCCCTTCCTGGGCTCCTGTCCCTGTCCCAGAGCAGAGCTCAGCCCCTGCCCCTCTGCCTCCCCTCGGGAGGAGCTGCAGCCCCCGAGGAGCCTCCCCTCAGTCTCCTGTGCTCCAGCTGAACCAGCCAAGTGCCCTCAGCTGCTCCTCAGACCCTTCCCCAGCTCCGTGTCCCTCCTTTGGACACTCTCCAACAGCTTTAGATCCTTCTGATGTTGTAGGTATAAGCTGTTAGATCTTAAGACATTGAAGGAAGTCCTTCATCGATCTACCCTCATTTACATTATAGGGAACATGTGCAATCACCATGCTTGAATTAGTTCTTTCTCTCCTCCCTGCTTTGCCCTTGTTAAAAGGTTTTTGCAGAGCCCCATCTTCCTGGAAATTAAGAGTTGTCATCTTTTTGCTCAAAATTTTTCGGTGCCCTCAGTAGCACAGTTTTCAGTGTTCTTGTATCAGTACGGTTTTTTAGCTTCAGCAGATGTTTTTGTCTCTTGGTTGTGCAGATACAGCTGTTACCCAGTTTTTATTATGGTAGATTGTACAGGTGTGGTACTGTAGTCTTCTCTTACCAGCTGCATTGGTGTCCCCTTCTAATTGCCACTCTGAACACTGGCTCCAGTTTAAATGCACACTGCAGGGGTGATATTGGGGGAATGCTGGTACAGCTCAGATCTTCATTTTCTTAAAAAAAAATTGAACAAAGAAAACTGCAGATGAAGAAATAAGAAAATATACTCTTATTTTCCAGTGTTACCACATTTTTACTTAGAAACAACTTGAGCTTTCAGTTTGTAATAGTCCAGTAACTTTTTTGTGCATCTTCCATTTAGTTGTGAGCAGGTAATTTTGAATAAGAGCATGAAACCTGTTAAAACAAAGTGCTGTGATCTATATTCCTTGGTGTATTAAGCACTGCCTGCTGGATTTTATTTTTGCTTGCCTTTCATCTGTGTATTCTGTCCTTACAGACACCTCGAGGAAGCAAACCAAACCCTGGAAGCAATGTTGAGGCCCAAAGTTACAACCCTGCCAGGCCACATCCAGGCTGTTTACGTGCAGAACATGGTGAAGCTCTACGCGTCCATCCTGCAGCAGAAGGAGCAAGCTGGGGAAAAGGAAGCAGCTCAGGAAATTACACAGCTGATGATCGAGCGCCTGCCTCAGTTTGTGCAGAGTGCAGATCTGGAGGTTCAGGAGAGGGTAAGAGGGAAATGACTTTGGGGTTTATTATGGGAAGTCTTGGAGCAGGTCTGTGGTTTTCTGTGGCTGTTCACATTTTCTATAAGCTGTTATCAGTGACAAAGCCCAGATCTTATTGCAGTTTGATGCCATCTCCGAAGGCTGCCAACAAGATGTTCACTCAAAACAATTTAATTTTAAAATTATTCAGGCACATAAGGGCACAAAAAGGACCCAGCTAAAAGAGAAGCTTAATATGGACTTTCTACATTGGCTCCAAACCTGCAGTTTATGCTGCTTCTCGTAATTCCCTTAATGGAGTAAAACACTTTTTGTTGACTTCAGTCAATTTGTTTGGTTCAGCTTGTTAAATATTACTCTGAAACCACTTCTGCCTTTCTTTTTAGGCTTCTTGTATCTTGCAGCTGATAAAATACATTCAGAAGCTACAAGTAAAAGAAGTTCCTGTAGCTGAGGAAGTGATAGCCCTGTTTGCTGGTGAGCTGAACCCTGTGGCTCCTAAAGCACAGAAGAAAGTCCCTGTTCCAGAGGGGTAAAGTTCCTTCTCTCTCCCAAACCCTTATTTAAACTTTAATAAAGCAAAATATATGATGAGACACTGAAATATTCAAGGGTACTGAGTCAAGCTGTTTGCTGCAATTCTTCCCAGCCTGGACCTTGATGCCTGGATCAATGAGCCTCCATCAGACAGTGAGTCTGAAGATGAAAAGCCTAAAACAATATTTCATGAGGAGGAACAAAGGCATTCCAGACACAGGCAGCCAGAAATAGATGAAGAGGAACTGGCCAGAGTAAGTGAATGTTAAAATCCTTTTGCCTACATAATTCAGTAGTAATGTAAATGATGCTGGAGCAGTGGAGGCTGCTGTGGATTCTCCACATAGCCAGGGAGCCCTTCTGCTCTCCATAGCTCAGGAAAGCTGATCAGTGATGTGAGCTGATGCTTATGGGCTTGAGCAGCTTCTGTGAATGACTGTAACATGATTGTGCTCAGCAGTGATCCCACTTTTCCTGCCTCTGACCTCTTTGCTTTCACAGAGAGAACTTCTTGTTATATGAATCTTCAATTCTTCCTCTTACAGAAATGAAAACAGGAACATTCCAATTGCCATCAAAAAGTGATGTCTGGGAAGTTATTATCTCTAGTCTATAATGAAAAAGCAAAGAAGGGTGTTCTAAGGAGTATTAGTTATAGTGCCATATACAATGGCTTGGGTCAAGAGGGACCTTAAAGCTCATCTCATTCCACCCTCTGCTGTGGGCAGGGACACCTTGCACTACTCCAGATTGCTCCAAGCTCTTTCCAGCCTGGCCTTGAACACTTCCAGGGATGGGAATTAGTAATGGTACCTGCAGTTCTGTTCTAATATGTCTGGTAACTCTGAACTGCTTTATCACACACAAGCTGCCCTGCTCTAGTCTTTTCACAGTAGTTACGTGTTGTTCCAAAAATACAGGGAGCTTTTGTTTTATACTTTGTCATTTATCTCTTTGCTTATGAACAGACATTGTAACTGGAAATCCTCTTTTGCTTTCAGCGTCGAGAAGCCCGGAAACAAGAACAGGCAAACAACCCATTTTATATTAAAAGTTCTCCTTCCCCTCAGAAGGTGAGTCTGAATTGCAATATCTCACTGGACTCTGCTGTCACCGTGTTAAGGATCCTGCATATCAGAGCTGCAGCCTCCTCTGGGACATTCTGATATTTCCCCTGCAGTTCTGACCACTTTATGATGCGTGGAGTGGCTGCCTACAGCTGTTTTTATAACTCCTGTTTGTGCTGAACATCTCCTGAGTGACTTGGTACCCCCAGAGCAGCCTGTGAGAGAGTCTGTGCAGTTTGTCCCAGCCCTGGGTGATGGAAACATTCACATCCCCAGGCACCTCACTCAGAGCCCTGCAGAGGGTGACCCTGGAACATACACTGTATTTTGTGGTTCAGAAAGTTGTTGTGATCCCTGAACACCTTTTTCAGGGAAAGAACTTCCTTTATTCCCTCTGTGTCCAAAGGACTGCTCCATGTTCCTCAACTCCAATCTCCAAATTTATCTTCTGAAATGGCAAGTTATTAGCAGTAAAACAAACCAAAAATTCTTCAAGGGGCTGCAATAATTCTTCAGGGCAGTAGTGGGGTTAGAAAACTGTAGCTGAGAGTGGGGTCCTTTATAATCATTATCAGCTGGCTTTAAAACACACTCTGCTACCACACAGAATTATTAACAAGCTGTTCCATTCCTATCCTTTAAAATGTTCACTTAAGGGATTGAGCTGCTCAATGTTTTTTAATATGCCTATTTGCAGAAATTTGTGCTGGCAGTGCTCAGAAAGTAACAAATCTTCCTTTTCCCAGCGATACCAAGACACTCCAGGGGTGGAACATATTCCTGTGGTCCAGATCGACCTTTCTGTCCCATTAAAAGTTCCAGGTAAGCACAGCTAATCTTTAAAATTAATTAAAGAAATCCAGTTTAGCAAAAGTCATAATTCCTTCTTAGGACTTCCATTTGATGTTTTGAAGGGCAAGGAGCACACTTTCATTAGTGTCTTAAATATATCTCCTTAATTTGCATTTGAAAATAGTACTTTGCAGTCTGAGTCCCTTTCAAGATAATATTAGAAATAATTCTGTGATTAGGAATATCATGCAGCCAGGTCTGTAACATGTAGAGGAACCTTTGTTCTCTGTGGGAGTAGTCAAAAATATCTTAAGAGGTCTGATGGAGGTGATCAGGAAACATGAAATAGAATTTAATGGTAGAGATACTGTTTGAATATCTTGTTTCAGTTATCAAAAGTAGTTGTGTATCTAAGGAGTGGTTGGATATAGCACTGAAAAGCTGTTGATAAAGTGCCTTACATTGCAAGTGGTGAGTTTGAAGTGCAAATATTTAAGGTTTTTTCCAAAAGTCGTCAGTATGGCAGCAATGTCACCAATTTTCCTTAAAATGTCAATGTTTGGAGGCTCCTTATAATACAATAATGCAGCCAAGAATCAGGGAGCAGGATTGAGCTCTGTCCTATTTCTGGAGAGGTGGAGTGGACAGCAAAGCTGGTGCTTGTGGGACTGTGTGAGGTGATGTGGAAGCACAGAGAGGTGTGGATCTGGCTGGCTCTGGGAGGCTGGAACCAGGAGCAGGGCACACTCCTGACAAGGTGTTTCAGTGCTCAGTCCATGTGCTCTGTATCTGAAAGCAGCTTGGCTTTCCCCCAGGAATGCCCATGTCAGACCAGTACGTGAAATTGGAGGAAGAGCGAAGGCATAAACAGAAACTGGAGAAAGACAAGAAAAAGAAGAAGCAGAAAAAGGAGAAGAGAGGGAAACACCATCGCCACAACTCCCTGCACACAGAGAGTGAGGAGGACATTGCTCCAGCTCACCACGTTGACATCATCACAGAGGAGATGCCAGAGGTCAGTTCCTGTGGTTGGGGTCTGGGATTTATCTGTGTGCAGCTCTTGAGAGATTTTTGCCTCCCTAGCTGCAGCCAGTCTGTGATGTGGCAGTTCCAGAGCTGTCTCAGAAATGACTGAGATGATCCCAGGCTATTCTTTGCAGGGGAAGAAATTACTGTCGTCTTCTTTTTACGAAAAGACAAAAATTGCCACTGAAGCTATTAAAAAAGTCAAAACCAACAAAACAATGTTCATCTCTGCTCTAAAAGTAACAGTGTCCAAATAGCATTTATTTGCTCTGCTGCTTCTCTTTGACAGTAACTTGCTGTCTAGTCAGCAGCTTTGCAGCTGATGATCATTAATTGCAGATGCTAGTGATGTCATCTGTATTTGTTTCTAAAATTTCCTTTAATCAAAACTGAACAGCAGCAATTCAAATCCTGCTGCTTATGAAGAAGGGGTTTCTGTTCTAAGTTAATCTGGAAACTTGATGCTGCATTGAAGTGCATTGTTCCCATAACTTACTGTGCCTGACTGCAGCTGGCCTGGTGCAGAGTTCACAGGCTCAAAAAAAATTCGTTTGGGTGGTGTTAAGCTTGAGTTTGAAAAGTGCCAGTGGTTTGCTGCCTCAGTAGATGTCTGTTTTACCTCTCCTGCAGAATGCTTTGCCCAGTGATGAAGATGACAAAGATCCAAATGATCCCTATAAGGCACTTGACATAGACCTGGATAAGTAAGTGGCAGTTTTGTGTGTGAGTTCACCGAGTTGCTAAGGGAATGCCTGAGGGCAGGGCTGGGGCTGAGCCTGAACCGGCACAGGCAGCACAGGCACTACAGACCACGAGGGAAAAAGGCTGAAGTCTCTCCCCGTGGCTTTGATGAAACCTCAGTTGCTCATCCAGCTCTGGCTCCCACTGCAGCTCGGATGATAAAATATCAACTCCTGAGTATGAGAGAGGTTTGGAAGGGGCAGGAGAGTCACTAAATGTAGTTTGAGTGTGACTGAAGGAGTCTGGAAGCACTGACAGTGTCACTGGATCAGGTTTGGGTTACTCTGAGATTTGGGTGTCCTAGTGTCTCTCTGCTGTGACTTGTGTTGGCACTGTGTCCATCTGTCCCCCTCAAGCTCTGTGTCCATGGCAAGCCTGTGTTGTGATCACTGACCGGTAACACCCAGGTTGTCCCACCCACTGCCCTGTGGCCCTTCAGTGTGGTCCCACTGTTGTGAAGTGTTGTTCTGATGTGACTGAGCTGCATGTCACACCTCTGACCAGGCTGGTCCCCACCCAGCTGCTGGCAGTGCCAGTGCCAGCACCTCGAGCCCCTGCATCCACATGACCATGAGCACTGGGCTGTTCAGTATTGCACATGGAGATTGGTTTGGATTTTTTTTTTTTAGTTGCTGTTTTACAAAATCACCATGCTAAAAATAATTGCTGCCTTATGGTCCAGGGATGCCTCCTGCAAAGTTTGGAAGACACTGCAGACCCATGTGGGTGTGTGTAGGATCTTTCTTTTCCTCTGATACTTGAGAGTCTGTGCCTTTCTTTGCAGTTCCAATTTTATAGGGCTTTGGCCCCTCAGTACCTTGTGAAAAAGTGTGATAGCATTTTTAGAAAGTGAATACAGCAGTTTCTGAGGAACTTCGTTTTTTGGAAGGCCAGTCAAAGTCTGCAGGGACAAATGTACAAAAGGAAATAAATTTCTGACTGTAGCCCCTGTATTTGCATGGCGATTCTCAGCAGCACTGGGCACACCCAGCAGAGCAGGTCTTGGGTTTTGTGCTCCAGGAGGCATCTAGGTCTGGTGGATTGTTCCATCTGTTCCCTCCCTTGTGCCATGAGTGCTGTGCTCTCCTGTCATGGTTTCTCATGTCTGTGTCCTCTCTCTTTCTTTCTGTGCTTGCACTGCTCTGTCTGTCACGCTCACACGCAGTCTGGTTTCAGGGAAGCCTTCCAGGTAAGAATATCTCCGGAGTGTTGACCTTTGTCAGGTTGGTTGATTTTGGACAGTGCAAGTCCTTGAAGGGTGGTGGAACTGTTAAAACAGAGACTTTCATATTTGCGAGTCTGTTTTGTCACTGGCTTTCAGCACTAATGCTGTTCCTGTACAGGTGTATCTGAAATAGTAAAAGATGAGGCCTGTTTGCTGTTTAATCTTCCCTTAGAGTCTGAAAGTGAAAAATTAATTGGTTCTGGTTCTTAATGCAATATAAGCAAAAAAATTGAGGCAGTTAAGGCCATTAGAAATCTTTCTGAAGCAATGTTTACTGTGCAAATGTGAAAAATAACATTAAATAAAAGCTTAGAAATAGAAAAATATGCAGTTGGTGAAATTTGTGCTGATTTCTGAAAATGCTTGACAAGAATAAGAGAAATTTGTAGTGGTTTTTTTCCCAAGTAATGGATTTAGGATACAGTGTAAATATGACCTACTCTTGGTGCTTTTTGGAAACAGGTGTCTGAAGTTACATTTAACTTATAAAATGTGATAGAGTAGAAATTCATAGTGCAAACTTCCAAAATAAAAATGACTTTAGAATAATTCCCAATTGGACTGATCTATTCACCAAGAACAACAAACCCCACACCCTTCAAGGGCTGCTGGAGCCATGCTGGCATTCCGCTGCTCAAATTTCCACTCTGCTGGAAATGCTGTTCCACATCTTTGCTTTTCTGTGGAGAGGGATTCCATGAAAACGCAGCATAACAAGGAGCTATTCCTCTGTGGGTGTTACTCAGCCTGCAGGCTTCTAGGTGGCACCTCTAAGGGTTAAGCAGCAAGACCTTGGCTCTCAGTCACCTTCCAGTTGTTTCCTCTGACTCCTAACCCACAAGGGCTATGTCTGCAGTTGCATAAGTAAACTCCAGGTATAGATGTATGCACTGATTTTAGCCTTGGGGGCCCAGCTCCTTAAGAACAAAGCATACCTTGTCTTGGACAGGTCATCTGGCTGAGGGAGGCTGTTTGCAGCAGTTAATGGGTTCTTTCTTTTCAAGACCCTTAGCAGACAGTGAGAAGCTGCCAGTGCAGAGACACAGGAATGTCGAGACCCTGAAGTCACCAGACTCAGAAGTTCCCCTAGTAGAAAAGAAGAGCAAGAAACCCAAAAAGAAGGAAAAGAAACATAAAGATAAAGAGAGAGATAAAGGAAAGAAGAAAGAGAAAGAGAAAAAGGTGGTAGAGGAGGAGGAAGAAGAAGAAAAAAAGGTAATTCTCCAAGATTTGCATTATTTTAGTTCCTGCTGTTATTTATTGCTGAGTTTGATTTGTTGCTTAGGAACAGTCGCATTTGACAGTTCAAACAGCTCAGTTCATTCAGCCTCTATTTCCTTAAATTTTTACTACTGTAGCAGCAGGTATTTAAAGATTTCTGTTAATAAAAATAACATTTACTTAGCCACCTAAGTTAGCAGAATTCAGCTTACTGCAGCCTACACAGCAGATCTGCCAGAGCTCACGTGGAAGCTGAGTTTGCTGATATTTTGTCTGTTCTCCAAGTGGGGAACTCCTTAGCAAAATACCTGGAACTAGTTTTGTGAGTGTCATTTGTTGTGCATCCTGTCTCCCATGTACTCCAGAACAGTTCAGTTTTAAACCCTGCCATTTTGCCAGTCGCTCTCAGGATTTGAAGTATCCTCCTGTTAACCCCATGCAGAGCTGCACTTTCCCTCTGCACTGCAGCCCTTGGAATGCCAGGGATGCCCTGGTGTGGGGGTGCTGGGCAGGTGCTGTCAGCTGGGCCTGGCTTTGGAAGTGCTCAAAGACTAAAGTGAAGTTTCTTGGTGTGTTTGCTCCTGAGTGTGTCACAGCATCTGTGCATGAGGAGCACTCTGGAGTGCTGCATTTCTGTGGGAAGTTAAGGTTTTGATTTAATTGTTGTAGAGTCACAGAATCCCAGACTGGTTTGGGTTCAAAGGAACCTTAAAGCTCATCCAGTGCTGCCCCTGCCATGGGCAGGGACACCTTCCACTGTCCCAGGCTGCTCCAAGCCCTGTCCAGCCTGGCCTTGGGCACTGCCAGGGATCCAGGGGCAGCCACAGCTGCTCTGGGCACCCTGGGCCAGGGCCTGCCCACCCTGCCAGGGAACAATTCCTGCCCAATCTCCCATCCAGCCCTGCCCTCTGGCAGTGGGAGCCATTCCCTGTGTCCTGTCCCTCCATGCCTTGTCCCCAGTCCCTCTGCAGCTCTCCTGGAGCCCCTTCAGGCCCTGCAAGGGGCTCTGAGCTCTCCCTGGAGCCTTCTCTTCCCCAGGTGAACACCCTCAGCTCTCCCAGCCCTTTCTCATAGGGCAGGTGTTCCAGGCCTGTGATCTTTTTGTTTTGGTTTTCTTTTGTTGCTGTTGTTGTTGGGGTCTGTTGGGTTTTTAATTTGATTTTTAAGAAAGATATAAAAACAATGATAATGGTGTTTTTTCCTTCTGAAATTCAGGGGGGAGACTTGGATTTCTGGCTCTCCACTGCTCCACCAGCTGCTCCCACACCCCAGCCACAGGTAGGAATCTTCCCCCATCAGAAGAAACTTCTCAGGTTGTTTCTTGCCTGTGAGCCTTGCAGGAGTGCTGTGTCATGCTGCAGCAGAGAGGGGAACATCAGCTTCATCTCCTCAACTTCCTGCTGGGGAGCAGAGATACTGTGTTCAGAGGAGCTCCCAGTTCAGAGGATCTGTAATGGAGACTTTAGGCGTGTTCTGTGCAGATCAAGGAATAGAAATAGAAGTACAGATGCAGCTCCAGGCTTGGTTGATTTTGTTATTGATGAGTATAATGTTATACAGTTGTATGGTTTTATTTCCCAGTATGAGGTAGACTCTAGCAACATTAATAGACATGAGAGACAGAGTGTGAAAGAAAAATTCTCATGAATTTTGATGGGAAATTCTAGTGCAAGAGACAAAGAATATAAGGGGATGGATTCCTTGGAGCAAATCTTTTGAATCGTGTCCTCAGGTGATCATACTTGCTGGGTTTCAGAGGCATAAAATGAAAGCCTTGATACCACGTTAGCCTAATGTCATTTCTGCAATAACAGTTTTGAGGAGTTGTCACTGTTGAGTTTCTTTTGGTGTGGGATTGGATTGTTCAGCTGCTTTCCATTAGTGTCAGAATCCTTCTGCTCATCTCCTCAGAGTGAGCCTGGAATGGGCACTTCTGTGGTGGCTGAATCTCAAGAGGTAAAAAAAGAAGAAAGGGAAGAACAAGAGGAGGAGGAGGACGATGAAGGAAAGGTAAGTGGCTCAAGTGAAGAGGAAGTTGCCTCAAGTTACACCAGGGGAGGCTTAGATGAGATATTAGGAAAGATTTTTTTGTTTGGTTTTTTTTTTTTTTTTTTTGGTTGTTTTTTTAATGGAAAGGATTGTCAGGCATTGGAATAGGCTGCCCAGGGCAGTGTGGAGTCACTGTCAATGAAGTGTTCAGAAAACCTGTGGGTATGGCACTTGTGAACATGCTTTAGTGGTGAATGTGGTGGCACTGGGCTCATGGTTGGACCTGATGATCTTAAAGATCTTTTTGACCTTCACAATTCTCTGGTTCTATGAAGTTGTTGTCACCTTTCAGTCATATTCTTCTGCTGTCTCAAATTCCTTGAAAAGCAGCACACAGGATTTACCAAGAGCATCTGTTCAGTGCAGTGACTGCCTGCAAATGTTGTGTCTTTGAGGAGCTGTGACCACCTTGTGGCCAGAGGTTTGGTTGTTCCCTGAGCCAAGGGACAGGTCCCAGTTAAAGCTGAGCTTCCAAACAGTTGAAGAGATTTGGCCTTGTGCTGTTCCCAGGTTACTTTGGGATAAGGTATGGGCAGCTGGGTGGGGAGCAGGGTTTACTGGGACTCCACATGGAGTTACTTTTGGAATTTAAGGAATGTGGTAGCTCTGTTTTGGGTTCTGCAGTAAGGGGAAACTTTGCTCAGTCCAGGAGGTGGAGAGAGTGAGAGTCTAGAGTTGGAAGTGTGGTAGAGGGGTCATAGCTAGAAGTCAAGGGTTTCTTTAAGGGTTTGTTGTAGTTTCTTATTCTTCTTTGTAGAAATCCTCCAAGCATAAGAAGAAAAAGCACAAGAAAGAGAAAGAAGAGAAATCAAAGGATAAAAAGAAATCCAAAAAGAAGAGTCATCACAATGAGGAGGAGCCCCCGGAGTCGGTGCAGAACGGGACACTAGAGGATGAGCCACTGCCAGTGAGTAGCTGTGTCCTGGCCTGGGGACAAGGAGAGCTCAGTTGGTTGGGAGGGGGGACAGTGACGGCTCTTTTCAGAGTCATCAGTTCTGGTGTGACTGTGACACCTCTCATTTTTCAGCCCATGTCCAGTTACCGCCTTCTTGCTGAAAACCCGTACATTAAAATGGTGAGTTCAGGGTGTTCGTTCCGAATGTTGTCTCTGTGTTCCCTGAGAGGGGTACCCTGGGGATGGTGGAGTGACTTTACGTAGCCATCACATAACTGAAGAACTGTTTCAATCCTGGAAGATAGAACTATAACCAAGTTCCATTTCCTTTAATTTCCTTTAATTTCTAAGTTGATATTTTCTCAATCCTTAGCTGATCACCAGTGTGTTTCCATCATCTTTTAGCTATACCAAATTACCTCCCTTTTGAACCTAGTTTTATCCCCATGCTGTGTTCTGTTTCTGGAAGTTTGGCTCTTTCTGTTATATTTTTCCCTTCATTTGCAGACCTATGATATTCAAGGAAACCTCCAGAATGACAGCCAAGTTACTGTGTCTGTTATCTTTGAGAACAAAAGCACTAGCTTCCTTAAGAGCATGGAACTGAATGTCCTGGACTCTCTCAACACTAAAATGCTCCGACCAGAAGGATCATCAGTACACGATGGGATACCTGTGCCCTTCCAGCTCCCCCCTGGTATGAACAGATTTGCACAGGGCTCTTGGAGTGTAGATGGCCTTGCACTGCCCTCCTGTGGAAAGAGCTGCTTGAACTTCTTGCTGTTTTCCAGAAAAACATCTCTGCCTGAGTGTTGCTGGGCTTTCCCACAGTTCCCTGGAGAGGATAAGCCTTTTCCCAGCATAGCTGTAATGCAGGTGGTTCTGCACAGCAACAGCAGAGCCTTAATCTAGGGCTGGGAGTCCAAATGTCTGAGTTCCTTTTCCAGGTGCCTGCAGGCTGGCACACCTTTGACTACAGGAATCCAAAATTCATTATGTGTTTGCTATGAGATTTAGAATAAAACAAGGTAGTAGGTTTGTGAAGCATTGGAATCTACTCTGGATTTATTCTGGAGCTCTTGTCCCACTGTTTGAATGGCAGTGGCCTTTTGCAGTGAAGGTTTGTGATAAGGATGTGCAAGGAGGGGAGCTGAGCCCTCCAGAAATGTCAAGCACAGAAATGAAGGATAATGGTTTTGTACAGAGCACAGTAGTACAGTCAAATCAGTGAACTTTCCTGAATTTCCCTTCCTTCACCAAGGAGTTAATTTGAATCCTGAAACAGCTCACAGAGGGTTGCCGTGGCCTCAGGGTGCTTTCCAATCCCCCATGAAAAGCAGTGGGGTGTTTGATTTGGTTTTAAATCTGTGTGCAGCAGTTCTTGACACAGACTTGTATATTAAAAGCAAAACATAGAAACATTAGAATTCAAATTAGCTCTGAAAGCTACTCTGAAATGTTTATAATATAATTTAAATATGTGACACTGTGACACTTTGCCCAGGCACTTGCTCAATAACCTCCACCAAATGCTAGCTCTCATTGCTGTTTCTAAGAGACCCAAGTGCTGTAACATTGTTGACTCACCACAGCAGTTGTGTGTAGAGCTCTCTTCCAACTCAAAGTATTTCAAACTTGATTCAAAAATAATCTGCACACAAGTCAGTTTATTCTAATCATTCCTTAGATCTGGAAACCGTGTTCTGACCTGACTTTTCCCTCTCCTCTCTTCACACTAGGAATCTCTAATGAAGCCCAGTTTGTGTTTACACTTCAGAGTATTGTTATGGCTCAGAAGTTAAAAGGAACACTGTCCTTTATAGTCAAAGTAAGTGCAGCTCTCAGCTGCCTCTGCTTCCTCGGGAACTGCGTCAGGGAGCTGGACTCGGGTGGGAAGCTCTGCTCTCGAGCTTTTTTTAGCCATCATTTCATCCCTGCTGCAACAGCCCATTCTGTGAGGAGCATTTCCACATGACATCTTGTGCAAAGAGTGCCCCCAATCCTGCGTCAGCACGTCCTAGATTGTCATTCCTGTCAGCGTGTGAGCAAGGCAGCCTGGAACATGTGCCACATTGTCAGCTAGAAAATCACACTGATCTGCTGGGGAGGGGAGAAAGGGAACCAGGGTCTGCTCTTTCTGATCTCAGATTGCAGTCTGGTACAAGGCTGCAAAACAAAAATAAGAATTAGATGCAGTTATTAAGAGTGGAAACCCAGACCAAGAGTGAGGTCAGTGGAAGGCATTGTTTAATAGGTATTGAGCTGGATAAGATTCTGTGGGTCTCTGTTATTTCAGTACAGTTATTAATGAAAGAGCTGCATGAGCAGCTCGAAGGAAATGAATGGAGACAGTTGTGGCTACTCCTGAGTCAGCCATTATCTCTATTTTAAGGGTTTCTTAAAAATAGCATGCTAGCCCTATTTTAGTACCTAAGAATCTGGGAACTATTAATTTATTATTTTGCTCAGGAAATAATGAACTGTAAAACCACATTTCCAAGTGTTAGTTTAAACTCAGTCTGCTCAGCTAATTTCAGCAGAGTGCAGGCAGAACTGCAGCCCAGTGTGTCCCTTACCTATTGTAGGTGCATGTATCAACCCAGCTGCCCAAATCTTTGAGTGGGCTGGTGTTGTGGTGGGATGGTTCTCAGACTGATCCTTCAGGCCCAGCCAGGCTATTTCAGAGCAAACTCAGCCCTCTGCTCCTCACTGGTGCCTGTGGGGTGGGTAGGGGTGGCTCCTTCTCTTGCTGCCACAGGGCTCCCACTCACCTGTTCTCCTTTGCCCTGTTGCAGAATGATGAAGGTTCAACCCATGAAAAACTAGATTTCAAATTGCACTTCAGTTGCGCTTCATACTTGATCACAACGCCTTGCTACAGGTGAGTGCCTGTGGTGCCCCTGGCAGGCTGAGCTCTGCCTGCTCCTGAGGGCTTGGGCTGTGTCTCTGTAAGGGGTGACTGTTCAGATATGTCCAGTGACTGATTTCAAGTGGCTCTGCAGAGGGAGCTCTGTGCCCTCTAGGCTGGCAGAGGCAGCTTTGGCAGCAAGAGGGCACAAGATGCTCCAGTGGACTCTGCAGCGTGGTTTCCATATTTGCTGTAAACCCATTTTCCTAGATCTTGGTAGCACTTAAGCTTCTGTATCCTGACATGTTTCATGGAGCTGATGGGACAGATTTCACTGGTATTTCTAATAAAGCATTTACTTTTCTTCTTGTTCTGTAGTGATGCTTTTGCCAAGCTCCTAGAGTCTGGAGATCTGCACATGAGTTCTATTAAAGTAGATGGAATTAGCATTTCTTTCCAACATCTACTGGCAAAGATCTGTTTTCATCATCATTTTTCAGGTGAGTCTTCCTTGATGCAGAACCTTCTGCAGAATTCCATATTCTAAAATCTCTGCTGTGCTTGGTGAGCATAATACTCCATGGGCTCAGCAATCACAGGAGAGCAGGTGATGTCCAGATCAAATACATTCGGGAGAATTTTCTCCAGTTTTGCAACACTCAAAGCATGCAGTGTTCTTCAAAATGAATTCTCCTTGTGTCCCTGTGGAATTCCTGCAGCCCAGTGAGGCATGTGACAGCTATCATGGGAGCAGCTGGTGTGGAGTTCAGGCTGTAACTGTTCTCTGGAGGGTGGGTTTGATCTGCAGGACTTCAGACTCCTTCCCCAGTGCTTCCTTTCAGTAAGGGAGAGCCCCAGCTATTCAGGTTTGGGTTTATTAATTAAAACACAAGCACTGGCTGAAGCAAAACAAATGGCTGTTTCATCATGCTCTGGTGTTTGCATTAGACGTTGCCTCACTGGAAGTATTTTTGGGGAAGAAATCTATGTTCTGAGCAGTGTTTTTGCCACAGAACATTTGTGGCTTAGGAGACAAATGACTCACCTCGTTATTGTGAAATGTCCCAGAGAAGCCCAGGAGGAGCCAGGCACATCTTAACCCTGACTTCCTCCTCCCCTCTGTAGAAGCCTCTGTCCTCAAGGCCAGGCAGAGCAATGGTTCTCTCCAGGGAAAGCAGGGCTTGAATTAAATTGAATGGAATGAAATGAAATTGCTGTTTCTCTGCAGTTGTGGAACGCGTCGATTCGTGTGCATCCATGTACAGCCGTTCTATCCAAGGCCATCACGTCTGCCTACTGGTAAAAAAGGTGAGAGCATTGTAACCCCTGAGAGAAGCTAAACCTAGAGCCTTCCCTGCCTTCCTCTGCCTCTTTCCAGTTCCTGAGTTTGGCTGAGAACACATTCATCCCCACTTGGAAGAGGAGCTAATGGATTTTTTCTTTCTTTTTTTTCCTTTCTAAGGGAGAGAACTCTGTATCCATAGATGGGAAATGTAATGATTCTACCCTGCTTAGCAACTTGTTGGATGAGATGAAAGAGACATTGTCCAAGTGCTGAATATTCCTTATGAAATATTCCAACGACAAGAAACACACCCAACGTGTAAAGATGAGCAGACCCAAGTGTTAAGTTTCTCCCTCGTACGCATGTACTACCCTGGGGCACGTGCTTTCAGTTAACTCCACCATTGGTTGCAGTTTAGACATTTTAAGGCTGTATGTTACCTTTTTATTTTCAGAACTTTTTACAAACTGTGGCGTTAACCCTTTCTAGCCCAAAGAGGTCCTGGTGATATGACTGGAGGAGGAGGGAGGGAGGGGTGGGCACTATTTATTCAGCAGCTCATGATGATCCCATGACCTTCATCTGTGTGGGATGGCGACTGAGCAGAACTTTATCAACAGTAGCACAGTTTGTTGCTTGTGCTTATGCCAGGGAAGGTTGACTTAATCCTTAGCCATGAAATATGTCTTCAGGGCTGCTGTAGTTGATGTATATTTCTAGCAGAGGCTGGTGCTGGACCAGAAGGCCTCTTGTTGTTTTGTTTTTTTTATATATATGATTTATTATTATCTCAAGATCTATTGTGATCAGCATATAAATATCCTCCATCTCCTTGAGCTAATCCAAAGGAGCCCTGTGGGAACTGGGATGTTTGAGTTTCTGTTTGTTGTAGTTGCCTTGAGCCTTAACCTTCTTTTAGTGACAGCTGGAAGAGTCGAGTGTGGAAGCGTGGAACAGGCTGGAAGTGTTACTGTTTAGGTCTGTGCTCCCCTCGACTGCCCCACACATGGAGCCTGTCGGGCCTCTCCCCTTTGAGCTGTCTCTGCTGATGTGTTTTATGAGTCCACTTCAATTTCACATTCCTGAACAGTTAAGCTGTAGCAAGAAACTGGAAATCCAGAGGGGTCTGTTCCTGCTTTTTTATCCTTTCGCTCACCAGCTGAGGTTGACCATTACCAGGTTAGAGAAACAGTTATGGGTGCAGCCCCTTGTGTACAGGTCCGTGTCCTCCTTCTGGGCTCTGAAACCAGCAGGGTCATTCTGTCTCTGTGTCCCCTCAGCGTCCCTCGACCCTGCCCTTGCAGCAGTGAGAGCGGATTTGGCAGCACAAGTGCCCCTGGTCCCTGTGGCAGAGCCCTCCCTGCCGGGGTGTAGGAGAGAGGGTTGGATTGGGAGCCCCTGTCCCAGGTGCAGGAAGGAGGAGGAATGAGGATCCCCTCTCCCTGACAGGGAGCAGGAGAGGGGTCACAAGGAGCTGCTCTCCCTGCCAGGGTGCAGGGTGGGGAGGGGGCTGAGGAGCTGCAGATGTAGCAGTTGTAGCAGTTGCTTCAGAGGGAAGAAGGGAGAGTCTGGGAAGTGCCCGTTCTGCACTACTGAAATCTTGTAGAGTCACTGACAGGAAAGGGATGTCATGGTGTCCTGCAGAGATGCTCAGTTGATATCCTTTTCCAACATCTCTTGTCTTCAACTTATTTTTTATTCCGCCTGCTCATTTCTTTCCTTGCTGTTCCGCACCCAGTGAGCAAAACTCCGTGGAACCGTTTTGCTTCGAGGCACAGGTCAGGAGCAGTTGATTGCTCCAAAAATCCCAGGGAGGAGCTGGCTGGGTCTGCACGTCTCCAGCACCACCACCACTCCTAAAACACCAAACTCCTATGCAGGGAGCAGGATAAAGTGTTGATTTTATTTGTTGGGTGATGTCCTGTACTTTACGCGTCTTGTGCTCTTTACACTCTTCCCACAGGAGGTACTTTGGCAAAGGCTCTGCTCTGGTGCTCTGGGTTCCTTGCCAGGCCCAGCTCCGTGTCCGACCGTGCTGCCACAACGTGGAGGGTTTGGTTTTGGTCAGCCTCCCTTGGTTAGCCAGTTGTGTATTAGAAACTGAGCATATTAAAATTGTCTTAAAGGATAATGTTCCTCAATTAGTGTTTGGGTTTTTTAATTCATGGATGAAAACTGTCACTTTAGCATGTAGAGTCTCTTACAGAATCCTGTGCAGTGATTCTAGAATTTTGAAACTGTATGATGTGTTACATTCACAAATTTATTTGCTATCAACATTCCCTGGGAAAAAAAAAAGAAAACAACATACCACAAGCTGCTGTAATGATTTTGTGTCAAGATGATCCAATAAACTTTCAAAACAAAGTTAAATGTTTGGCTTTGTAAATGGTTCTTTCATAAGACCATTCTGGTTTGGATGGACCTAAAACTAAGGCATGGATTTACCCCAGGGCTGAACAATGTATCTTCAGTGGAGGTAAGAGGAATCTCCTTCCCAAAGAAGGTAAGGAGTTCCTAATGCCACCCCTTTGAAAGGCAGCTCTGCAATAGCAGCTGTCACTAACACTGAAATTACAGGGAAAAAATAATTCACATTATCTCAGTTAAATCTCTATTAATTGTTTTATTTTTTGGATCATGATTGCAGCTAAAATCCAACACTCGGAAAAATGGGAGTTCTGTTCTGAATGAGGCTGCAATCAGCCCCTGCTGTGGCTTCCTCTTGGCCTCCAGTGAAATTTGTGACAAATGTGGTGACATTGATAAGAGGATTAAGGCCCTGTCCTGTCATAGCAGGAATGAGGCCTTGGCTTGACTGATGCCCTAGTGGTTTCCAGTCACACCAGAACCTGTGAGAATTATCTTGGGACAGAAAATCCCTGGGACTGAAAGTCAGGAGTGACCAGTTCTGCACTGGGAATTGCCCAGTAACTTGCTGGCCCCATTGCTGGCAGATGCTGCTCAGGAAAGATCCAGGTCCTCTGTTCTCAGTACTGCAATCCCACATGGATCTGCACAAATCTGATGGAATGGGATGAAAACAAGCGAGCCTCAACCCAGGATGTGCCTGGAGCAAACCTCAAGTGTTAAATGAGCCACAGGAGCTGAACTGGGGGTGGGGGGGGCAGGAGCTGATTCTGCCCCTTCCTCAGCCCTGGAATGCTGTGTCCAGTTTGGGGCTCCTCTGGAGCAGAGCTGGAGCTCCTGGCGTGGGGCCTGTGCAGGACTGTGAGGATGATGAGGGGATGGAGGATCTCCTGTGAGGAAAGGCTGTGGGAGCTGAGGCAGGGGGAAGAGCAGAGATGAATATAGATATAGACAACATATATATATTATATATATGGATATATACTTTATAAAATGTCAGAGGCCCGGGGCTAAGCAACAGGACCAGAGGTAATGGAAAGAAACTGGAACTCAGGAAATTCCACCTGACTGGGGAAGAACTTTGCCCTGCATGTGACTGAGCACTGTCACTGGCTGCCCAGGGAGGTGGTGGAGTCGCCTTCCCTGGCGGTCCTCAAAAGCCATCTAGCCACAATCCTGATATGCTCAGGGGCTCCAAGTGAGCTCCAGTGGTGCCTCCCAATCTCCATTCTGTGGTTCCGTGACCGGGAGTTGCCCACGAACTCGGCACAGAGGCTCCTGCCCTGGGGCAGAGCATCATCTGCTCCATGGAGGAATCCAGCCAGAGGGGTCCCGCGGCTGCTGGAGGAGGGCCCCGGCTGTTCCCGGGATCAGCTGCTGCCGTGAGCTGGGGCCAGCTCAAGCAGCCAGAGCCCCCCGAGGAGCTGAAGCTTCACCCCAGGTTCTGTGACTCAGCTGGGCTAGGGATCGGCTGTGGACATGCTGGGGTTGTTTAGGCTGGAGAAAAGGAGACTCAGAGGTGACCTTATCGCTCTCTACAACTTCCTGAAAGGTGGCTGTACTCGGGTAGGGTTGGGCTCTTTCTCCAGGCAGCACTGACAGAACCAGAGGACACAGCCTCATGCTACACCAAGAGAAATTTAGGTTGGATATTAGGAAAAAGTTTTTTACAGCAAGGGTGATAAAGTTCTGGAATGGCTGCCCGGGGAGGTGCTGGAGTCACCATCCCTGGGTGTGTTTAACAAAGCCTGGATGTGGCACTGGGTGCCAGGGTTTAGGTGAGGGGTTGGGGCTGGGTTGGACTCGATGATCTTGAAGGTCTCTCCCAACCCCGTGACTCTGGGAGCTGGGGTGTGGGCTGTGAACACCTGAGGGGCTGGACTGGGGTCTGCAAAGGCTGTGGGGCACTGGGCTGAGAACCACAGGCTCCAGGCAGGAGTGCTGGAAAAGCCCGCGGGGGCAGGAGCTCCGCAGGCTCTGGTTCGGTTTTTGGCACCCTTTGCTTTCGGGCTTCCCAGGGATTTCCCACCGGGGTTTGGCTTTCCTGGCCTGAGTTTGGGAGCAGTTCCCTTTGAACTGCTGCTTCTGCCCACTTCTCCTTTTTCTGACCTTAAAGCTGAGGTCTGGGCAGGTCCCTGCAGCTGCCCCCGTTGGACAGTGGGGGCTCGGAGCCCCCTGCCTTGTCCCTGCTCCTGAAAACACAAACACTGAATAAAGAGGAATAAAAGAAAACAAACTGAACAGAATAAAATAGGAAAATAAATTTAAAAGAAGAAAATAAATAAAACAGAATAGAAGAAAATAAATAAAATGGAAGAGAGGGAAATAACTGGAATGGAATAAAAGAAAAAATACAATACGAAAATAAATATATAGAATTAAAGAAAATAAATAATAAAACATAAGAAAACATTAAAATTCTAAAAATAAATTAAAAATAAAATAAAAATAAGAAAATAAAATAAAAGTAAGATTAAATAGAAAACAAAGTTAAGATNCTGTGAGGGGCTCGGGGCGGTGTTAGGGGACACGGGAGAGGCTGTGAGGGAGGATGGCCCTGCGGGACGGGCTCGGAAGGGCCTCCGGGGAGAAGGGGCCTGGAGGGGGCCGCGTGTCCCCAGCCCTGCGCACGTGTCCCCCCAGCCCCGCTGGCCGCGTTCCCCTGGCGGGGCCGGGCCGGGCTCTCCCCGGCCTTGGCGGGATGGGACGGGACCTGTTGAGCCGCGGCCACTGCATCCCCGCTCTGGGCGTTAATTGTTTGTGTTTGCCTGGGCGGGGGGCGATGGCGGCCGCGGCCCGGCCTGAGCCCCCTCACGAGGGCCCGGAGCCCCCCGGGGCGAGCAGGGCGGGGATCAGGGCTTAGATCAGGGCATGGAACTGCCTGTGCTGGCGCGGCCCGGAGGAGAAACCCCTTGGATGGGACATCCCCGAGCAGAGCCCTGGCTGCCGGGCACAGCCCCCTCCCTTCAGAGGGGTCGGGAAGGGGACAGACCTGTTGCAGGATTCATGAGCAACCGAAAAATTCATAATGAGGGAAAAAAAAATATCGCAGAGAGCAAGGGGAATGGTGGTACAACTGTGAAGTAACAGCTTTTAACTTCCCTATTTTACCCCACCTCTCCTTCCCGACTTTCTCCAGCCCAGCTGCTATAGGTAAAGGCATAGCCCTGAAATTCAAACCTTTCAGTCTCTAAACTGGTCGGAGAATGGGGAATTTTCCATTTTTTTTCAGGTCATGGTGAGCCACAGCTCAGCTGTCATGAAGGAGAAGTGTCAGGAGAACTTGAAAGCAAACTCTTGCTCTGCTTCTGTCTCTTGCTGCGGGCTCAGGAATCCTGATCTTACAGAGCTGCCTCTGCTCTGATCTGTGCACAGTGAGCTCAGCTCCTTCAAAGAAAGCTGCGTGAGAAGGACAGGCAAAAGGAAAGGGCAGGAAGTCCTCTGGAGGGAAAGGACAGGGGATCTAAGGTTGTCCAGTGTCCAGCACTGATGTTTGGGAAAAGCTTTTCTATCAGTGCTAGTGAAAGGCAGGATTCCCTCCTCATACAGCTTGGAGCTGCAGAGTGGCCACACTTTCTGGATTTGCATCCGTTTGTTAAAAGTCCCTTTCCGGTCTGCAAATCTTCTGCCAAGTTGCAGGGCAGGGAGGGATTTTGCTGGGAGATGTGAAACTTCCCCAGCCACCTGTTTATCACAGTCCCCAGGGCTTTGTCCTTGCACTCTGCTTCCTTTCCCAACTTCAGGCTCACATCCAGCTCCCTGCTTGTCTGTCGCTGTTCCCTGGACTGCGTATCCCATGTTTCAGATTCACTTTCTGTCTTAGTCACTTACTGTGAGGTGAACCTGGGGTGAGCTTGTGACTCTTCAAAATCCCCAGAAAGAGGGAGAGCAGCATTGAGAATTCTTTCCAATGGTGGCAGAACCTGGAGCTGTTGGTTTATAGCGAGGAGCTGAGCAGGGAGCTGGTTCCCTCTGCCTAGCTCACTGTGCAGCTCCTGGGATGCTCTGTTGCACTGTCACCTGTGCCATCATCAGAGACAGAAATGGGCTCTCCTATGTGCTTGGCCAAGGCTTGGGAAGCTTGGAGTAGACTCAGCATCCTGAGCAAAGTTGTCCTGTTTCACCTTAGCTGCCTCTGGAGCTGTTTGGCAGCTGCTTCCTTGTCCACATCTGATGTGGCCCTTCTACTGATGGGGTGAAAAGTACCCCCCTGGAATGGGGTGATTTAGTCCCATTGTGGAGGTTGGGCTGTCCAGGTGTGTGCTGTGCTTGGTCACTCTTGCTCCTCTGTGAGGGCCAGGGGTCTCCATGGCCACACTAATGAAACAGAAAGTGTCCCATGTGAGTAGTGAAAGTATCTGGGGTCAGAGCACAGAGATTGCAAAACCTTTCCAATCCTGTCCACAGGTCTGGGAAGGGAATTGCTTTCAGTTTCTGAGTTTTAATTTCTAGTAAGACAGGGAAGTGTTTTCTGGTTCTTGAGCCATAAATGCTGCTCTGAGTGGATCCAGAACCAGCTATACTGGAGGTTTATCATCTTATCTTTAGGAATATGTATTACCCAGCTAATGCTGTCAATAAAGAGTGCACCTTAGGCTGCACCTTTATCCTTCTTTTTCCAGGTGTCCCTGGGAGACAGAGTTATCCCTTGAGGCCTGGTTTGGTCTGCTGCCTGCTTCTCTCTGGAGCTGGTGGTGTGGTAGAGGTGCTGCTCTGCTCCTGGTGTAATTGGGTGGGTTGTTGCTCTGGGTACATGAAGCAGAAGAGAGGACAGAGGAAGGGATGGAGGCAGCAAAGACCAGAAAAAAAAACCCAGCAAAACAGCAACTTTTGCAAGTGGGCAAAGGCAGGACTAAACAATCCATCACACTCTGACAGCTTTGACTTCCTCCAGAAAACCTGGCTGAGGTCCCAAAGGGCTGCTCCTGTTGTTGAGTCAGTGTGAGTGAGACGAGGCCACTGTGGTGATGCTGCCAGACGCTCCTATGTGTGACCCTGTGCTGATTCCAGGGAACTCATGGGACAGAAGGTGAGCTGGATCCACCCAGACTATGGCTGAGGTTGCAGCAGGAGCTGAGCTGGCCTTGTGGCTGCACTGAAAGGCCCTGTATTTTCTGCAGGCCTCTCTTGGGGCTGTTGTCTGGCTGCCTTTGCTTCCTTCTCTCTTTCCTCTCGCTGTGTGATGTGGTTGGTGTTGAGGTGGTCTCCAGCTCCACATCCATGGGCTTGTTTTGTGCCTGGAGCTGTGCTAAGGGATTGAGTTATTCCTTATCTCCTGCCAGTGCAGGAGAGGCCTCGTGGGCCTCTGTTGTCAGCAAGAAACAATTCTGCCATTCATCCCAACGTGTGACATTAACATGGGGAAAAGGGATGTTTGTCCCTGGGATTATCCATGCTCTGGGAAAGGCTGGTTGTGTGGCCAGCTCGTGCTCCAACTCAGCCCTGGGGTGTGATCCCACACTTCCTGGGATCCCAGCCTGCTGTTAGAATGGTGCCATAGTCATTTTATCATCCTAATGCAAATTTCATGCTCCAAACTGGCGTTAGCTTTGACTTGGGTGGGGGCAGATCACAAATTTAGAGGAGATGGAACTGCTGTGGGCCCAGAAATATCCCTGTCCAGTGAGGACAGTACAGAGCCTGCATAAGCAGGGAGAGATGAGCAGCTCAGGTGGGACTTAATAAACACCACCCTGCCCTTCCAGGCCTGTAGTGGGGACAGCAGGAGGCCTTCCCGAAGTACCAGGCTGCTCTGGGACCTGGAAAAGAGGGAGCTGCTCCTACCATGCCGTCACTGGCCATGCTCTTCCCTGGAAATACTTGTGTGTGCAGTTAACCTGTGTGCTGGAGTCGTGACCCAGCCTGTCAGCTTAGCACAGCCCTGCAAAGCCTGCAGCGGATTAGCTCTGCCTCCACACGCAGCCCCGTCCCGGCTGGATCCCTGGAAACCTTCCAGCAGCGGGCTCTGACATTGCAATGGATGCAGATGTCACGTAAGAGGCAGCAGGGCTGGCCCTGAGTCAGTAACACCCGGGGCTCTGTGGGGCTCCCTGCAGTCACTGCTGTTCCACGGGAACAGTTGGAGATTGCAGCATCTGCTGCCTGACCTTCCCCTCTGGGGAGGGAAGCAGGAGGAGACCTTTTACAGAACTTACTTTCTCGTGTGGCTTTTCTCCTTCTGTGACTGTGGGGAGGAAGGCCAGGGGGACAAACCACGCTGGAAATTTGGGTTTCTTGCCTTCCCTCTCCCTTGCCAGACTGGGTTTTCCAGCCTCCCCAGCACTCACTGCCTCACCTGCCCTCTCTCAGCATCCTTGTGCAGTGTGAGCAATGTCACCCATAACGTCCCTCCTGTCACTGCCTGTGGTCTGAATGTAAATCTTGAGCTTGAACCCAAGCAATAATAACTCTCTGTTCATCCATCTGCCCGGGATGGATGTTGGTGTCTCACTGCTGGCTGGCTTGGGTTCTCTGCTCCAAGCAGCAGCATTCCCACCTGCAGCTCTTGATGGGCTCTGCCGGAGCTCCCCTCACCTCTGGTGGGTCCTCTGCTATCCCAGATATGGCTTAAGTTAACAGGGCTTTTCCCTTTATTCCATAAACTAACTCAACTCTACGATTGTCTGGAATCCTTGGCCTTGCAGGGGCAAAGGAGATGCTAGTTAAAGCCCAGGATAACTATTTTTGGTCTTTTATTATGCTTTTTTCTTTTCTCATGCATATAGCCTTGCAGATGGGCTCTGCTCTCATGGCTTGGAGATGTGTAAAGAGCCTGTCCTGCTCCTGAGCCAGCCTCTTCTCTTCTCCTAAGCCACCCTCTTTCCAGGAAGGGCCTGGAGACGTGGGAAGTCCCAGGAGACGTGGGAAGTCCCAGGAGAACTGTACCCGTTTCTTACTTGGGAATTTCCAAATTGTGCAGCAGATTGGAATAGTGGGGCCTGGGGGTGGCTGGCAACAGGCAGGACCTTCTTAAAGCTGACTCCGGTGAAAGACAAAAGGCTCTTTGTTTGCCCAGACCCTGGGAATTCAGCATTTCCAGTGCGCCCTAGTTCAGATTTGGTTGCAAAGGCTGCTGCTAAAGCACTTTCTAAAAGGAAAATGTAGATGTTGTCCTGCAGAGCAGCAGAATGAAGTGGGGCTGGGGCTGGAGGTGCAGCCAGGCCGGGTGGAGCTGCTCCTTCTCCAGAAACTTCTGAGCAGCTTCAGCTGCCGGGACTGAGCGTGGGGGACGGACGGGGAAGGCAATGCCGAAGGGAATGGCCGTGGCTCAGCTCCCCTGCAGCAACATGGAGTGATCCTGCGGGAGGAAAGACAGACTTGCAGAGGGGAAGGATTAGCTTTTGGGAAAACATTGGCAGCTCCCTGGGCCGGGAGGCTGCAGTCAGTGCCAGACAGGAAGCAGCTGACGTGGAAGTGCCGGCTGGCCGGGATTATGAATGGCCAGAGGTGCCTTCCAGCCGCACTGAGCCCTCCTCGCCCTGCCCTGCCCTGCCCTGCCCTGCTGGAGGTAAGCACGGGGCAGACCTTCGCTCCTCATATCACAAATCCATTCGAAAGAGCAGCTGGAAGTCTCGTCCCAGGAAGACAAGCCCTCGTTTGTTGCTAGACTGGCTCTGGAGGCGCAGAAACTGGCTGCCATTAGTGTAGTGCGGCTGCCAGGATTGTTCTGGTCCCTGCTCTCTGTAGAAATATCCCTCCTTTGATCGGAGAAAACCAGGATCATCCTGTCCCAAGACACTGAGCTAGTGCAGGGTGCCCATGGGAAGGGATTTCTGAAAGGAGGGGGGTGAAATTATGGAAAAAATGCGCGTGTGCGTCTGTCTTGGCTGTTTTGTGCAAGTTGCCTGTTTGAAGCTGATTTTCTTCTCTTCTTCACTCTGTAAATTCAGATTTTTACTTGAAATGCTCAGTGCATCCAAAATACCTTTACCAGGGTTGCTTTATCAGTCAGGGGGTTTTGTGTCCTGTGTTGGGAACTCTGGTCTGGCATTGAGGGCCCTGGGAACGGCTCAGGGGGAAGCAGGATCGTGGCTCCCCTCTCCTGGGGAGCTCTGGGGACATGGTGGCTGTCACAGGCTCCCCACCCAAGGGTTACAAGCAGCTGCACTCGGTGGGATGCGAGGACAGCAGCCTGGCTTCCTGGGCAGGTAACTGGACAAATCCCTGATTTGAAGAGCTGCGTTGCTCCCTGGGCTGTGCTGAAGGGCTGTTCTACCAGAGGCAGCAGGATGTGGCCGGCCGGCGCTGGGGTCACGGAGGAGGGAGGTGGCCTCGTGTCTGACCCCTCCCCAGCTGCGGAGCCTCCGGGTTGCGGCCGCCCATGAAACAAACAGGGAGGTTTTTTTCCCCTCTTTTGAAAAAGGAAGCTTGGCCTCGGTGCCTGCCAGCGCTGACAGAGGGTGCAGAGCAGGGCTGAGCCCTCTGCAGGGGGGACCTGCTGAGGCCAGGAACACAGGTAGGAGCTTGCTGACTGCTGCCTTGCTGCTTTTCCCTGGCTGTTGTTAAACCCCTGCGCAGTGCTGGCAGCAGAGAGGAGCATGGAGTGCTGCTGGGGCTGGCACTGATGGAGCAGTCATGGGACTCCTGGAGTCCTTTTTGGGCCGTTCTGCCGCTGTAGGGAGGGCAGGATGTGTCGGGAACTCTGCTGGCTCCTGGAAAACCTCAGGATGGCTCAGCAGGGCACAAGAGGAGGCAGTTTCCTGGTGTTTTGGAGGAGGTGACTCTTCCCTTTTCCAGACTCTGAGCTGCCTTTACAAGTGACCAAGAGTTGGGAAGCAGCCGCCTGGGCTTCCTTCCTCTGCCCATGGCCTGGTGTTAGAGCAAGCCAGCTCCTCATGATCCACCATTCCTGGCAAGGGAAGAGGAATGACAAGACAATGCCAACAGCCCTGGCAGCAAAACCAGCACAGGACTGGAGCTGCACAAGCAGGGAGTCAGAGAAAAGGAGCTTTTGGGATGGGAGGGGAAGGGAGGGCCAGGCCTTGAGACCCCTGGGCAGGCAAGTCCAGCATAGCAAGGAGCTGCTCCTCCCGTGTCCTTGGGATAAACTGGAGGTGTGTTTGTGCTCTGGACAGCCCACGGGGGTCATGGGCTCTGTGATCCTGAGCGCTGGCCAAGGTCCTCTCAGAGCACCGGTGACGTCTGCCGTGATCTTGGCTGGCTGAAAGGAGGAGGCAACAAAATATACTGAGGTTTGTTGGGGGGGAGTGGTTTTTCCCCTCACCTTTAAAGCTTTCAGATACCATTCAGGTGCTTTGCATGTCCCATTTCCCAATTGTATCTAACCTTTCCTTTCCCTTGTGTGCGGGGGCGGTGTCAGCTGTGACTCTTGCCAGTGGAAGTAGGTGTTGTACAGATGATATCATCTCCGAGCAATGTCAGGGATGCTTTGGTCTCTGTGCCTCTTTATTTTTATTTTTTAACTAGAGCTAAATGTTTCTTTTAGCTCACTGCAGGCAGAGACCATAATTAAATAGGCTGCATCTGCTTGATGTCTCAGCTACTCATTTCACTAATGCTTCACACAGATGCTGAATCGTATGAGAGACAATTGCTGCTGTGTTGAGCTCCCCAGTTCTCAGGGATGATGTCTCCATAGGATCCGGAATTTGTTTGTTGGATGAGTACACCAAGTAAACTGCCCTGCACAGGGACCCTTACAAATATGAGGGCTGGGAAATCCCCAGCCATGTGACAAGTGACAAGAGCCAGTATCAGATCCTGCCCTGGCACAGACTGGTAAAGAGAGGCGAGGCTGGAGAGCAGCGCTGTGGGAAGGGACCTGGGGGTCCTGGTCGGTGGCAAGTTGGATCTGAGTCACTGCTGTGTCCTGGCAGCCCAAAGGGCCACCCTGTCCTGGGGGCACCAGGCCCAGGGAGGGATTGTCCCACTCTGCTCTGCACTGGGGCAGCCTCACCTCCAGTGCTGGGGGCACTTTGGGCACCACAAGATCAGAAGGATCCAAAGCTGTTCAAGAGTGCCCAAAGGAGGGACACGGAGCTGGGGAAGGGTCTGAGGAGCAGCTGAGGGCACTTGGCTGGTTCAGCTGGAGCACAGGAGACTGAGGGGAGGCTCCTCGGGGGCTGCAGCTCCTCCCGAGGGGAGGCAGAGGGACAGGGGCTGAGCTCTGTTCTGGGACAGGGACAGGAGCCCAGGAATGGCTGGAGCTATGCCAGGCCTTGGGATGGAGCTCAGGGAAAGGTACTTGGCCCCGAGGCTGCTGGGCACTGCCCAGGCTCCCCAGGGAATGGTCCCGGCCCCGAGGCTGCCGGAGCTCCAGGAGCGTTTGGACAGCGCTCTCAGGGGTGCTCAGGGTGGGATTGTTGGGCTGGCTGTGCAGGGACAGGGCTGGACTGATGATCCCTGAGGGTCCCTTCCAACTCAGGATATTCTGGGATTCGATGAAAAGTCTCTCCATCCTGCTCAGATGAGAAAAATGGTTGGTGTTTGTGTCTAGTTGTGTGGTGCCAAAGCCAGGGGATGTTTGGTTGTACCCTTAGGTTTTACTCCATCTACATCCATGCCAGGGCCTGCAGTGCAGATCCTCCAGAAAAGAAGCAGGGATGGAATCACACTGCACCAGGGATGCTGCTGGTGCTCCAGGGAGCCGCATGGAGGGTGGTGCTGCTGCTGCTTAGTGGTTTCTTTTGTGAGGATGTGTTTTCCTCCATCTCCAGTGCAGGGAATTCATCACAAGTGCTTCCCTGGACTTTCTGCTGGAAGTAGCAGCAGCCTCAGCAGCTGCTGCCCACATTGCTGGTTCCGTGGGGGCCATGCCTCGGTTCTGGGGTGGGTGCAGTCCCTGGAGCTTCCGGCTCTGCCACAGGATGTGGCCGGGCTGTGACACAGCTCCTGGTAACCAGCACTGCTCAGCTGTCTCTCCACACCCTTAACTTCTTCCTCTGCCATGTCTGGGGCGGGATCGCGCACCAAAGGACACATCTGCCAGGGGTTTGTGCTGGGTTTGCCTCCCCTGAGGTGGCTCATGGGGTCACAGCAGCTGTTTTGGTAGCAGGAAGGCCAGGTTGGATGGGGCTTGGAGCAACCTGGTCTAGTGGAAGGTATCCCTGCACACCAAAGATGTCCCTGCCCATGGCAAGGAGTTGCAACTGAGTGGTCTTTAAGGTTCCTTCCAACCTAAACCATTCCATGATGACATGTCTGCTCTGGATTCACCTCTCAGCCCACGGTGGATCTCAGTCAACCACATTAAAATGCTTTTAGGGTTTCTCCCAACACATCATAGCCCATGTTGGGGTTTGGATCTCTCATCTCCTGTGTGGAAGAGGTTACTGTGCCCATTCCCGCAGGAAATGTTGAGCCTGTTCTTAGTGAGGTGAGCTGGAATGGTTTGGGGTTTCTTCCTCACTGTAATTAAATAAGGAAACAAGGCCTTGGCTTTAAAGCTTTTTAATCTTTCTTCAGGGAAGAACTGCTGATTAGCACTGCAGCATCTGTTAGAGACGGGCTCGATGGCAGCCGTGGTAGTCATGACCTTGAGTTTGGGATGTGCTTGCCAGCATTTGAGGACACTGTTTACCTATTGGAACAACACTGAGGCCTCATGTAAATCTACATAGATTTTGCTTGGGGAAAGGGTTTTTTTTTTTGCTTGCTTGCTTATGAAATTATGGAAACTTATTTATGCTATTTAAGGCATCAGCTTAATTTCTATTACTTTATTCATTTCTCTGTCCAGCATATGTAAAATAGTATTTTTGGTACACAAAGCTTTCTGCCTTAAGCTTTCATCAAAGAGCAGCCTGGCACAAATTCTGTGAGGGGCTGGATGTGGGAACAAAGGAGGTGTAATTAGCTACAGATAAACAGAGCTGTGTTTCTCGTCAGCATCCCTTCAGATCTCAACTTGTGTCTCACCCTTGGAGCTGATTCTTTTCTACAGTCTGGAAAAGGAAGATGAGCTTTCCCTCATCTTCCAGTTTTCAACTTGTAAACGGAGCTGAACTGAAATGGGAAATATGTTTATGGTCTGTGTGCACCTGCAGAAGAGGCTGTTGCTCTTAGGGCTGGTGTTATTTCAGGATATTTGCTTTCCGGGTGCCTGAGTTGTGACTTCTTCTCATTGCCCTCCACCCCTTGGTTCCTGTCTGTCACTTTCAGTGGCTGGCTTGGTGGGGGCTGTCTGACAGCAGCTCTGAGCTGCATTGTGGGCTGGCATCACCTGGCCTTGCCTTGTTCCCAAAGCGGGGATGCAGAGGTGAAACTGGGATCTGGGTGAAACCCAGCTGGTTTTACCCTTCTTTGTCAGTGCATGTGAGCCAAGCAGGTGGTGGCATTTCTGCAGGGTTGGGGTTTCATGGTGTGGCAATGTTGGGGTGAGTGGCAGCCCTCTCCCATGGCTGTGGGGCCTGTTCCCTCATTCCCACATGCAACAGGTCAGGAGGTGGCTCTGTTCAGCCCAGGTCACCCCTCCAGCCTCCCCTCCCCTCTGCTCCAGCCGGGGAAGGGAAGGGGGAGGAAAGAAAGCTGCCATGGGCTCCCCCCCTTCTCAGATGTGGGGCGAGGGCCCAGATGGCATCTCAGATCTCTCCCTCTGGGATTTAGATGAGGTTTCCTGTTGAGAAAGCTGCTCCTAATCGCTGCCCTTCTGTGCTGTGTTGCAGATCAGGACCAGATGAGCAGAGGGAGGCTTCTGTGAAGATCAGAGTCGCCCCAGCCCTGCCCCGGGAAGTGGCCGCGCCTCCAGCTGTCACTGCTGCGGGCCTGGAAGACACACAAGAGAAGGAAAATGTCCCACGCTTTAAAGCAAGTGTTCAATAAAGACAAAACCTTCCGGCCCAAGCGCAAGTTCGAGCCGGGCACTCAGCGGTTTGAGCTGCACAAGAAGGCCCAGGCCTCGCTCAACGCCGGCCTGGACTTGAAGGTGGCCGTGCAGCTGCCGCCGGGCGAGGAGCAGAACGACTGGGTGGCCGTGCACGTCGTGGACTTCTTCAACCGCATCAACCTCATCTACGGCACCATCAGTGACTATTGCACGGAGCAGTCCTGCCCCGTCATGTCGGGGGGCCCCAAGTACGAGTACCGGTGGCAGGACGAGCACAAGTACCGCAAACCCACGGCCCTGTCTGCGCCCCAGTACATGAACCTGCTCATGGACTGGATTGAGGTGCAGATCAACAACGAGGACATCTTCCCCACCAACGTCGGTGAGTTTGGGTCCCAGCTGGGGCTGGAGGGAGGGAGGTGGTTGTGGAGCCTTCTCGTGGAGCCCCTGTTGCTGTTCCAGGAAATGCTGCAGCACAGCTGACCCCTGGAGCAGAGCTGTTTCCCTCTCTAATTCTCAGGTGGGCAGTGCAGTGAGCTCCTCCCAGCTCTTGTGCAGAGCTGAAATACCCAGAATTGTACCAGATTCTACTGGGAGTCATGGATACCTCGGGGCAGTGAAACTGTAGGCTGCCCTTAGAGCAGTCAGTCTCTGAGGTGGCTCTGGAGTGGCTCATGCTGGATGCAGGATGGCTCTCTGGGAGCTGATGGCCAGCTCAGGTCTGAGGCACAGCTCTGTGTCACGTGATGGTGCCACGAGCCATAATCACCCCCTCTGTTATTAGAGGCCACACTGGCTGCCTCTGCCCCTCCTGAGGGGTGGGATGCTGGCACAGGCCTGGAGGGAAGGGCCATGTTTCATCTACTGCCAGGACCATGGAAACAGGAGTTTGACACCTCAATCTCCATATCCGAACACAGCTTTGGGACAGAGATTGTTGGGTTTTATTTTGTGATGAAGATGGAAGAATTTAGTCTCTAAGTTATCAGGTAAATACAACTGAGCCTATACAGAGCTTCCGTCTCCTGGGATGGAAGAGAAGAGGTGCAGCAGAGCAAGCGAGCTCCCGCTCTCCTGCCCCAGTGTTCATCCCTTTGGAGCTCTGATGGGATGCAGTTGGTCCCTGTTTGGGGCACATCTGCCACTTGAGCATCCACAGAGATCCTCGACCGTGCCAAAATGCTGCTTAAACCTGGTGTGGAGTGGGCACAGAGGGGAGGGGGCCATAAACAGCCAGTTTTGAGACAGCTGCAGCACCAAACCCTCCCCAGCCGTTCTTCTCGCACTGCACGGGTCTGCTGCAGCTCCCCAAGGACCACACTGGGGGTGTTGGTTCTGTTCTGGGCTGCAGGATGAGCTTCTGACAGCACGAGGGTTGTGGTTTGGGGTTTTTTAGTTGTTGCTGTCTTCAGCTCAGCTTTTACCAGTTCCTTTCACGCTGACTGAAATGCTGCAACTCTGGCAGAGCAAGGAAAGGGTTTAACTCGTCCGTTTTCCTCCAGAAACAGCGTGAACTTTACACCCTGATATCCCATGGAGGTGGCTGCATGGCCAGACTGCTCTGCTGCAGGAGCCCAGCCAAACACAGTCCTGGAGCCTTCAAAGAGGACCTTAACAGCTTTAATTTTTAACCAAAGAGCTAAAGATGTACCAAAACAAGGGATAACTGTGGGGAGTTAACAGCACCAGCCCTTTCCTTTGGGAAGTTGCTTGGTTGTATCTGGTGTTTTGCACTGTTTATATAAATACAACAAACAGGAGTAAAAGAAAACTCTCGTCTGGCTGAAACAACTGCTGGGAATGTAGGCTCTGCTTTCAGTCACAGCAGTGCATCACTCTGTCACTTAAAAAATCTGTGCTTGGAAAAATGTGATCCAAAGGAAAGGAAAAAGGAGAGGGGAGCTGGAAATTGCCAGGGACAGAATTTTTGCTTCAATCTGTCCATTTTACCAATTTATTTTAGCCCTAAGCAACCAGTTTTAACTTGACTGAAGGTTTTTCATGGCCACTCTTCTCCTCCCAAGGTACTCCCTTCCCCAAGAACTTCCTCCCAGTGGTGAAGAAGATTCTCTCCAGGCTCTTCCGTGTGTTTGTCCACGTCTACATCCACCACTTCGACAGGATCACCCAGATGGGCTCGGAGGCCCACGTGAACACCTGCTACAAGCACTTTTACTACTTTGTGAAAGAGTTCAATCTCATAGACACCAAGGAGCTGGAGCCCCTGGTGAGTGTCTGGTGGGGCTCTCAGGGTCTGTGGCCAGAACAGGGCTGGGAGAGTCACAGAGGGCTCTGGAACCTTCTCAGAAGGTCCCCTCTCAAATCCTGGGGTCAGTTTTGGGCCCCTCACTCCAACAAAGACATTGAGGGGCTGGAGCATGTCCAGAGATGGGAACAGAGCTGGGGAAGGGTCTGGAGCACCAGGAGGGGCTGAGAGAGCTGGAAAGGGCCTCAGCCTGGAGAAAAGGAGGCTCAGGGGGGACCTTGTGGCTCTGCACAACTCCTGACAGGAGGGGACAGCTGGGAGGGGCTCAGTCTTGTCCCAGATAACAAGTGACAGGACAGGAGGGAACAGTCTAAAGCTGTGCCAGTGGAGGTTTAGGTTGGATTTAAGGGAAAATTTCTTGGCTGGAGGGATGGGACGGGCATTGGAAAGGTCTGCCCAGGGCAGTGTTGGAGTCACCATCCCTAGAAGTGCTCAGAAAACATGTGGATGTGACACTTGGGGACATGGTTTAGTGGTGACACAGCAGTGGTGGGGTAATAGGTGGACTTGATGATCTTGGAAGTCTTTCCAACCCCTAAGAATTCCATGATTCTCTTCTGAAGCTGGTTGCCCAAATTCAGGACCACTTGGCCTTGCAGTGTAACTGTCAGGAACCTGGGAGTCAGGATGTGACTGGGATATGGTGGGAATGGAAAAGGTGGGGGGAACACGGCCATGCCCAAACTGGAGCTGTGGGCAGCAGGGTCACCCTGTGCCTAGGAATGGTATTGACAGCTAAACACAGGGGGTTTTATCCACACCCTGACCTGGGAGCCTGGATCCTCCTTCACAGTCCCTTGTTTTCTCTGTCCCTTTGACAGAAGGAAATGACATCCCGGATGTGCCACTGAGCTCAGACTTCCATGCTCCCACCTCGGCACCTCTTCCGAGGACTCCGAGCCCCAATCCCATATTGGAGACGTGATTCAAGGGGAGAACAGAGACGTTTCGTTTAAGAAATTATATATTTTTAATGTTTCAATGTAAAACTGTGATACTGCAGGAATATTTTTTTAAAGATGCTCTAGATTAACTAATTTTTTATAGTAATTTCTATAAAAAAGAAAGAAGATATTTTGTGGGCCACTTGATGGGAATGTTGGCTCTCGGAGTGGGGAAGAGCTGCTTGAGCTGCCTCCTCCATGTGCCCCGAGTGAGCTGAGCCAGACACTTCACACAGAGCTGTGTCGTGGGGCTGGTGCTGCCATGGAAGCAGTACCTCCCTTGGGATACACATTTCCCACCCCTGAAGGCAGGGTACAGGACTAGTGTGCATGGATCCCCCCAGGTGTGGATCCCCCAGCACCTCTTCCACTGGCTGTGAGTCCAGGTTTGGGGCAGAGCTGCTCTGTGCCCACCCGTCCCCAAGGCCTGGCTCTCCTGTGCTCCCTGTGAGAGAGCTGGGATTGGGCTTTGTCCCATGGCTGCTGCACTTGGAGCAGGTGCTGTTGGAGTGGAGATCTGCCCTTGTGTGTCAGCCCAGCCCTGAGCTGAGCTCTGCACACACAGCCCAGCTGTGGCTCAGCACTGTCCCCATGGGGACACAGATCCTCATGGGAGCTGCCAGAGGGAAGGTGCTGGGACAGGCACCAGGAATTGTCCTCCATCCCCTCCGTCCCTGTCCCTCGTGGTATGCTGACCCTGCTGGGACCACATCCCGCTTCCCGTTGGGGTATGGAGCCTTCTCCCTGTTCCCCAGCATCACCACCCCACCCAGCTGTGCACATCTGGGACCAAAATCTCTGGTGCGCAGTCAGAGCCCCCCGGCCTCGCCCGCTGCTTGCACGAGGAGAGCCTGGCAGTGCCCCCCGGTAGGTAGTGGATCTACCTAGGATTTGGGGACCAGTAAGTGACCAAACTGCACCACTAACCACTTCTTCCTTACAAAGCATTCCTGTGCCCTGGAATCTCTGTACATACGTGACTCTCATTTCTCATCCTGCCGTTAGGACACTCGTACAAATACCATTTGTGCTCTGAAATGGAACCAATAAATTATGTTGTATTTACACAGCACACGCCGCTGCTGAGTCTCGTGACTGCACGTTCGTCAGAGCCTTCCCATCAGCAAAACAAACACAGGGTGTTTGGGCTCCTTGGGGATTGTGCCGGAGAGCTGGGAGCTCGTGGGTGTGTGCTCCTGGCACAGCTCCTGGGGGCTTGGTTGGGTTCCTCCTGCTCTCCATGTGCCAGGCCCAGGCTGCTCTGAGCCCTGCGCTGGCTCCCAAGGCCATGGGGCCTGACTTGAGTCTGCAGTGTCTCTGTACCCAAGGGTTGAGCTGTTCTCCCAGCTCTGAAACTCAGGTGGAAGTGGGCAGGGGAATTCCAGCTCACCAGCTTGCCAAGAGGCTCCTCTACCATGGGAAGGAGGCAGAGGTGCAGTCGTTGAGGCTGGTGGACTAAATTGGGAAAAAATTTGGGATACATACGGTTTTCCTGGCCAGGAGGTGAGTGAGGGGCTCCCCAGCTGTAGCTCCTCCTGTTCCCTTCCTGCAGCACTGGCTCTTGCCTGTTCCCGTGCCCAGTGGAGGTGCCGGGACCACCCTTCAGCCCCTCTCTCAGTGTTTTGTGGGTGCAGCTCAGCTGGAGAACGTGCTGTTCTTGGTGTGGAATATCTCTTTGGCCAGCCTGGGTCAGCTGTCCCAGCCCTGCTTCCCCCAGTTGTTGTGCCCCTCCTTGCTGGCAGAGCACGGGACACACAAAGTCCTTGGCTTAGGGTAAGCACTGCTCAGCAACACCAAAACATCGGTGTGTTATCAGCGTTATTCTCATCCCAGATCCCAAGCACAGCCCTGTGCAGCTACTGAGGAGGGAACTGGCTCTGTCCCAGCTGAAACCAGGACACCTGCAATGCCCCAAGTGCTGAGCTGTGGTGGGGCTGCAGGTGGGTGGTGAGCGGTGCTGGGTCAGCCCTCGGAGCCAGGGCAGCTCCTGCCGCTGTTCCTCAGCTTCTCCTTTCACATCCACCTGGAATGCTGTTGGGTGCTGAGTCTGGGGATGTGTGGCACCCAACCAGCTGTGACCCACAGGGCTGCAGGGACCTGCCTTTCTCCGCTCCCCTTTGTTTTTGGGTGAAAGACCCTCCCATGGGAGACCAGCTCAGCCAAGGGAGGAGGAGGAAAAGCACCTTTGTAGGAGATGTGGCAGGACTGGAGGTGGCTGAGCCCGGCCCCCACCCTCGGCGGTGCAGGATGTTGCCCAGACAGGTCTGTGGAGCCACAGCTTAGCCTCGCTCTGCCTCTGCCCCGGCAGCCCCAGCCCCACTTTCATCTCCCCAGGCTTTCATCTCGTGTTTACTTGCTCCTGAGCTGCAGCTGTGAGTGCTGCAGGGAGCTGTGAGCCTCTAGGGCTGAGCCCCCAGGGCTGAGTTCTCAGCGCTGAGCCCTCCAGGCTGAGCACCCCAAACTGTGGCCCCAGTGCTGAGCACCACAAGCTGAGCTCCCAGGGCTGAGCCCACCCAAACTGAGCCCCCCAACCTGAGCCCCCCGAGCTGAGCCCAGCCTGGCAAGGGGGTTTAGCCTTGACCAGGACCTCTCGGTACTTTCCTGGCACTGGTTGGGTGCAGAGGCATCACGAAGACTGTGCTGAAAACCCAGAGAACAGCTTTGCAGATCTGCACTGCAGGGCCTGGGCTGAGCAGGTACTGTGCCCAGGGCTCCAGCAGGCTCCTCTCTGCGGGGCTGATCCCTTCCCAAAAAGCACAGATGGCATCTGCCCCGGAGCTGGAGCGGGCGCGGGCTGGCAGCACGGAGGGGGCTGCGGCTGCCGTATGTTCCCAGGGTCCTTTCCCGTGGTTCAGAGCAGGGTCTCCTGCTGCTCCCAGGAAGCCGTGGCTCGTCCTCATCCTCGCCTGCTGGGCTTCTCCATCCCCTGAACCCTGAGGAGCTCAGGAGCTTCAGGTCCTCAGTTTTGCCATGAATCCGGATTTAGGATCCTGCCAACAACATCAATTTGTCACAGATGAGTGATTTAGGGTCACTCAAAGAGTCACCGTCAACGCTGTTAGCAAAATTATTTTAATACGAATCTATGAATTGTGTGAAAGTGTGATTTTACAGAGTACAATGATGAGGTTCCCTCTGGTACTTCCTACGTGGATGTGAAAGACTAAGGAAAATCAAGCTGGAATTGAGCTGGAATGATTTACACTCAAACTGAAGATGTAGAAGAGTAAGAGAGACCCTTCTGTTGAGTACAAGGTTCAGACAAGACCCCCCTGCTTCCTAAACTCCTGATGGACCTTAGGTACAGCCCAGGTCCAGTCTTAGTCTCAGATTTGGACAGTGAGTCACAGATGAAGGAATTAAATACATGGATTTCATCGGTGTTAATTCAGGGTGTTGTCAGGAACCCACCAAGGATCTGTTGCAATTAAAGGTCTCTCCATATTGGGTGGGGAAGGATCTCTCAGTCTCATCCCAAACCCTGAGACATGTCCCACCTCCAGAGGAGATCACAGATGTGCAGTCCAGCTGCAGATTAGGGGGAACCCAAACTGGACTCATCCAAAGATCTGGTTTTGGTGGAAAGGTCTGTTCCTCGAGGCACAGGTCAGGAGGGTCCCTGCTCCAGGACAGCATGGCACAGTCACACTGCCAGGCAGGGAGAGCTCAAGGCACCCTCTGGTGCTTTGCTGGCAGGGTGATGGATGAAGCAGCTGGCTCACAGGGAAAAGTGCAGGAGGCTCCTTGTACCCACAACTTTCATTGTTCCTTGATAAATAAGTCTTGGAAAAGCCACCTGCTCTCCATGTGTTAATCTCACAATCGGTTCTGAGCTCACAAGCATCGATGCTCCCTGAGGCACTGTGCTCCTTATGGGTTTCCTTCTTGGCCTGGCTGTGGCCTTTTCCTCCTCTGGATCCCAGACCAGAGCATCACTGGGTTGGTGGGAAGGGTCGAGCGCATCCATCACGAGTCCCATTAGGGTTTGCTTAAAGTGGGAATCTGGGAAGTGGGGGCAGCCTTTGCACAGACCCTTGGAAAGCAGCTGAGGGGGAGCAGGGGCTGGGGGTCTCCTATGGCACCTGTGGCTGCGTGTCTGTGGGGTCTGTGCCAGAGCCATGTCCTGCTGGGTGAGGACAGGCATGTCCCCAACTGCCACCACCTCCCTGGGCAGCAGATCCTGCTCAGGGCGTTGCTGGGGCTGTGCAGTGACAGAAGGATGTCCTTACACTGTCCTGCCCTGCCCCTCCAGCCCTGGGCACTGTCCCAGAGACAGCGGGGGGACCTGGGCGGCCATGGGCCCATGGACTGTGTTCCCATCCCCAGGAGGTGCTGCCTCGTTCCACACACCTTTTGAGTTGGGAAAACAGGACACAGGACACGTCCCTGCACAGCTCTGCTGTCACACTCAGCCCCCCAGACCCTGGGAGTGCCTCTGTCCCTCATCCCTGCCCAGGCAGTGGACTCTTTCCAAGCTCTGAAATGTGCTTTTTGTTTGTTCTGTGTTCCCTGGACAGCTGATGCCTCTGGGGCCAGATTCCCCAGGGTCCCTGGCAGCCCCCCAGCCCTGATCTGTGCCTGCCTCCTCCCAGCCAGGGCCCTGGGTTTGCTCCTCTCCAGTTTTGGGCCCCATGGAGGAGGTGACAGCCGTTCCTGGGACAAGGGAACAGTCACCAGCATGACACGTGCTCCCTCTCCCTTGTATGGCACAGGCCAGGCCTGGGGCCAGCAGCTCCAGGAACATGGGCAGGACCTGGAATGCTTCTGGGAAAATGCTGGAGCGGGGAGGACATGTCCCATCCCCGCGGGTGACACCGATACCGAGGGCACCTGCTGCTCCAGCCCCACGGGGACAGCAGCTCCCACCTCACCTGCTGCTTCACCAGGAGAAGGGGCCCCAGGATCATTTTTGCTCCTGGAGAGCAGATCCCTGCTGACCCCAGAGGCTGCCGGGACATGGCACTGACAGGCCCTGCTGTGGTTTCCGTGCCCTTTCCAAGGGAGCAGGGGGAGTTTTCTGATGGTTTGGGAGTTTTTCTGCTCCTTCTAAGAAAATGTGCAACGTTCCAGCCTGCACCTCTTCCTGCCTCAGCCCCTGCACTCCTGGGGTTTCCCCAGAGTGACCCAGCTGCAGTGGGTCAAGGCTGCTGCTGCAGAGTTCTCCCTTCCCAGGGAACTGGGAGGATGGAGGAGGGTGAAAAGAGCCTGGGGTGTTTAAAGTCCTCCTGGAAATGCTTTTCCCATTTGCTGCTATCTGCTAGGACAGGACTCCCACTGAGCCCTCTCCCTGCCCTTCTCCCAGGCACCCCAAAACCACAGCTCCCGCAGTTCCTGCCCCCTGTTTTGGGGGCTGCAGGGATTTCCCTCCTGGAGGAACTTGGTCCATCTTTCCAGTAGATCCCTGGGCCAAGCCCCATCCCAATCCCACCATCTCCATGTCCATGTCCTTGTTCCCTGAGTTTTGGCTGGTGTGGGGTGTCAGGGCCAGGACTGGGTGATGGGGGAGGGAGGATGCTCCCCGTTGAACTGGCACCCCCTTGAAGGGCTTTTTGGGGGTGAAACCACCCCAGGTGTGTTTGTACTCTCCCTCAGGACTCACTTCCCTGCAGCTTCAATGTTGGGTTCCAGCTACTCTCTCCCCTTATGGCACCTCTTCCAGCTGGGGAAACTGAGGAAGGACACCACCATCCCCCTCCGTGTGACCCCTTGTCACTCTGCCTGTCCCTAGCTGTCCCTGAGACACACTGGGCAGCTCTGCTGGGGGTTCCTGGGCGAGGGGGCAGCCCTGAAATGTGGGGGTAAAGCAGGAGCTGGGAAAGCTGAGCAGGGTTGACCCCAGCCCTGTCCCTGCAGCAGATGGGGGGCGAGGGAGCAGGGCCCTGTCCCTGGGAGAGCCCCACGGTGGCAGGGTGGGGACCTGGGGTGCACTGGAGGCCTGGCAGGAGCTGCCAAAACTCTCCCGGTGGCTTCAAGGTGAGGAGGAAATCGAGGATCCCCCAGCACAGGAACCGTGAGCTCGTGTGTGCCTTGGGCATGGGGGGCTGGGGGGCTGTCCCCTGTGTCCCTCCTGTTCCCCTGTGTCCCTCCTGTTCCCCTGTGTCCCTCCCATCCCTCCTGTCCCACCCCAGCACCACGAGTGTCAAACCTCCGAGTTTCTGCCCAGCAGGAAATTCCAGGTTTTTTGCAGAATTTTTTCATTTGACACAGAGCCAGGGTTCCAAATCCTCCTTCTTCCAGGGGCGGGAAGCTGGGCCCTCCTTGGGCCGGGGAAGTAACACACGGGGAAAAAAAAGGTTTATTTATTTTCCCTTCCAAAGCAGAGCAGTGGGTGGGAGGGGAAGCCCTGGACAGCCCGAGCAGCCGCCTGCCCACACTGGGGCACATGCAGGGGCAGTGGGCAGCCACGAGTGGCTCAGGGCACGGAGGGGTGACAGGGTGGCCGCGATGCCTCGGGCCCCTCGGGCTCCCTCTGCTCCCTGGCCAACAATAGCCGCCTTCCGGCACAGCCCCACTCACTTTCCTGTTTTCCCTCGGCCAGTCTTGGAGTGTGGGGCTCCAACAGCTCCTGGAGACCCCACAAGATCGTGGGTCCTGGTGGAACGCCGAGGTGTGGGGCCAGGTGACACCTTGGGGACACAGCAGGGGACTCACCATTTGTGGATCCTGGGGAGAAGTGGGACATGGGGAATTTGCTGCTGCCAGCCCCATGTTTGCAGCCCTGGGACGCTGGATGTGATCAGGAGGAGAGAGGGGGCTCAAATGTATCGCAATTCATGTTTCCCTGAAAAAACACCAGAGCTGTGGTCTGTGAGCAGCCAGCCCTGCCTGGGACCAGCGGGGCCCTTTGCGCTGCCCACGGGCACGTGTGTCCCCACAGCAGGAGCCACCAGTGCAGGGACCCGCTGTGGCCCCAGACCCGGGGCCAGACTGGGCCCCAGGGGGGATTTTGGCCGGACTCTGTGCCCAGCAGGTGAGGGGAGAGGGAGAGCCCTGGTGCTGTGGGGGAAACAAGGGTGGTACGCTGGGATGAAGGCAAAAAACAACACACGGGCACGTGTAGGGGTGTGTGTGTTCGTGCAAACACCCCCTGGGCCTTGCTCTGGCCGTGCACACACGTGTGTGGCTTTGTGCACGTTCCCAGGCAGCCAGTTCCACAGGGACAGCACTGGGAAGGGAAGCCTTGGGAAGAGGAGCCTGTCCCAGTGTCCCTGTGCCCAACGTGTCCACACCCGGCTGGGAACCTCCCCGTGAGCGTGCACTGAGCGTGCAAAGTGTGTGACAAGCACAGGGGCAAACACGCTGAGGCCACGCCAGGGCCACAGGGGAGCAGGGGGGGCACCGAGCACACACTGGGTGTGCACAGAGGGCACGGTGACATGTGAGGAGCACGCAGGGGACACGCGGGTGACACCACACGCAGCCAGCCGACACGTGGCACACACGGTGAACACGCTGCCACTGCCCCAGCTTCCCACACGGTCACAGGGACCCCCTGGGCCGGGCGAGCCCCCAGCCCAGCCCTGGGCATCCCCAGCACGCCAGGCACCCCTGGGTGGCCCCAGGGCTGTGGGCTCCGGCTGTGCTGTCCTGTCATTCCCAGCTCCATGACCTATGTGGTGGCAGGCACAATTTGGGAATGCGTGGCTCCTCAGGAGCCCCAGGGGGAGAAGGGACCGTCCCTGTCCCCCTGCGGACCCCCCAGCACTGGGGGCACCC
>VWZV01011489.1:0-10421 GCA_013397155.1 Irena cyanogastra
TCCAAGGGTTTTTCCAGAGGGTTTGGACAAAATGGACTTCGACAAGAGCTTTACTCCAGCAGGAGGAGGAGGATGGAAGAAAGGAGAACATTTGGGAGGGAGAGAGGATATTTGGGAAGGAAAACATTTGAAAAGGAGGGAGAGCATTCCCAAAGTTCTGAGTGCTTTGGAGGAATTAGGGAAAAAACCATCCCAGCCAAAGGAAAATCCCAAACTTCCTTAGGATTCTGAGCAGGCACTCAGGGGAAAAACTCCCTATGGATCAAGTCTGGAAGTGGAAGGAAGCAAATTCCCTGTGCTTAAGCTCAGCTTTGTTAAAACCTCTCCTCTTCCAGCTGCAGCTCAGCTTTTCCATCCTATTTTTAGGAAGTATCCAGCTGGTGAATTCCATGGAAGCCTGAGCTGAGCCAGCACCTGGAATTGGCCATAGAAACATCCCTGCTCTGATTCCCGCTTTTCCAGCGTTTTTTCCAAAGGCTTCAGAGGAAAGAGACTTGGACAGGAGCTTTACTCCAGCGGGAGGAAGAGGATGGAGGGAAGGAGAACATTTGGGAAGGAGAGAGAATATTTGGGAAGGAGAACATTTGGGAAGGAGGGAGAGCATTCCCAAAGTTCTGAGTGCTTTGGAGGAATTAGGGAAAAACCATCCCAGCCAAAGGAAAATCCCAAATTTCTTTAGGATACCGAGCAGGCACTCAGGGAAGAAACTTCCTATGGATTAAGTCTGGAAGTTGAATGAAGCAAATTCCCTGCGCTTAAGCCCAGCTTTGTTAAAACCTCTCCTCTTCCATGTGCAGCTCAGCTTTTCCATCCTTTTTTAGGGAATTCCAGCTGGTGAATTCCATGGAAGCCTGAGCTGAAGCCTGGATTTGGGAATGTTCATTCCGTGTCTTCCAGAGTGGGATTTCCAAAGCTGATGCTCAGGATTAAGTTTAATTTCATCCCACTCCTAGCCAAGCCTGCCTCGACTCCTCCCAGTAAAAAGCAGGAATGGGAATGTGCTCCCACAATTCCACGCTCCTTCCCAAGGCCCACAATTCCCTGCAGGAAAATCAGGAAAGTCCTGAGTGCTTTGGAGGAATTAGGGAAAAATCCATCCCAGCCTAAGGAAAATCCCAATTTTTTTTAGGATTCTGAGCAGGCACTCAGGGAGAAAATTCCTTGTGGAATTTTTTTGTGGATCCGGCGCCTCCAGAGCACAATTCCCGCCTGGAATATTCCCAGTGGAACCTCCCCCTCCTGCTTTTCCTCGGAAAAATCCAAAACCTGGAAGCACAAATGGCTGCACACTGTTACCTTCAGGCCTCGCTTGAATTCTTCCCGGAATCAAAGCCGAGAAAAACTTGGAATTTTGGGAAGTTTTAGGGAATCAAAGTGAAAATCCACCTCGTTTTCCTTGAATTCCTCGGAATATTTCCCCCCTGCACTTTGCATGTCCTTTTCCAGTAGGAATTTTGTATTTTTGATTCGTTCCCAAAAATATCGAGGAGCCGTTGTAGGAAATTAATTTAGGAAATTAATTTAGGAAATTAATTTAGGAGATTCCTTAATTTAGGAAATTAATTTTGGCAATTCCTTAATTTAGGGAATTCCTGGATTCCTGAAGATGACAAAGATTGGAATAAGGAGCACGCAGAGCCTGGAATCTTCAAAATTCCAAGAGTTTTATTTAAATAAAAATTCCTGGCAAACTTCCAGTGAGATTCTCTCGTTAATATATTAATTCTTAATTAGTTCATATAGTCATTAATCTGTTATTTATTAAAGGATAAAATCTGGGGGGAAATGGGAGGAAAAAACCTGAGGGGTTTTGTTTTCCTGGAGTCACCTGGATAAGGTAAAAAATTCCTTGGAAAAATGAAAAAATTCCTTGGAAAAATTAAAAAGCTCCTTAGAAAAATGAAAAAAATCCTGGGAAAAATGAAAAAATTCCTGGGAAAAATGAAAAAAAAAATTCCCATTTATTTAAAGCTTTGGATTTCCAATTTTTCATGCCCAAAAATCTCAAGGATCCACTTTTGCTTCATTTAGAAAATTCCCAAATTCCTGAAAACAAAAAAGATTGGAATAAGGAGCACGTGGATCCTGGAATTTATTCAAAATTCCAAGAGTTTTATTGAAATAAAAATTCCTGGCAAATTTCCCCTGGGATTCTCTTGTTAATATATTAATTCTTGGAATTAATCTTTTATTTATTAAAGGATAAAATTGGGGGAAATGGGAGGAAAAAACCTGAGGGGTTTTGTTTTCCTGGAGTCACCTGGATAAGGTAAAAAATTCCTTGGAAAAATGAAAAAATTCCTGGGAAAAACAAAAAAATTCCCAAGTGAAAAATTAAAAAAATTCCCATTTATTCAAAGCTTTGGATTTCCAATTCTTCATTCCCAAAAACATCAAGGAGCGTTTTCTTTAATTTAGAAAATGAGGAAAACTTGGGAAGAACAGCCAGAAAAAGCCTGGAGAGTTTGATTTTCCTGGGTAAGGAAAAAATTCCCGGGAAAAATGAAAAAAATGGGATAAAAACTGCCAAAAAAGAGATTTTTGGGCTATTTTTAGATTATTTTGGAATGCTGGGACCAGCATCCCAAAGATCCATTGGGAATATCCTGAAGATTCCTTTTCCAGAGGGAAATTCCCAGCTGGCATTGGAGTTTTGATTCCGGAATTTCTCTTTTTTTTCCCTGGAATTCCCCCAGATCCGGGACAAATCCGTGGTTTTTCCAAACGCCCCGGAATTCCAGAGCAGATTACCCGAGGTGTGGGATCAGCCCTGAGCTCTCCCAAGGAAAAATAAAAATAAAAATTCCCAGAGCGTGGGGAAATCAGGGAATTTGGGAATAGCAGCTTCTGATTGGAACTGGGAAAATCCCGAGTTGGGAAAAGTAGGAAAAGGAGTGCTGGGAAAAATCTCCTCTCATTCCCGGAATTTTTAGGAGTTTTGGGATGAGCTCTCCTTCCCAGTCCAAGAAATCCCATCGAAAATTGGTTTTTCCCAAAGAAATTCCTTCTTGTTCTGGGAATTCTCCAGTGCAAAAAAAAAAAAAAATCACCCTGAGCAGGAAAAGATTTTTCCCTGGAATTATTTGTGGGAAAAGGGGATAAAAAAACCTTGGAGGTGGAAATTCCAGCCCTTCCAGTGTTTTTGGGATCAGGAAAACCTCGGCTGGGGAGGAATTCCTGCCTTTGGAGGCAGCCAGGGATACAATTCCCGCTTTTTCCAGCGGGGTTTGGTCCGGAGAATTGGGAAAAATCCGGATTTTCCCTCTGGATCAGGAGCTTTCCTTTGGATGGAGCCGGATCCTCTGGATGTGTTCGTAGCACGACTGGGGAGGGAAGAGAGCGAAAATCAGGGAAAAATTTGGGAATTCTGGGATCAGATCCAAGCTGCTGCAGCCAGAGATTCCCTGCTGATCCCAAGGGGAATTCCAGCAGAATTCAGTCTGTCCGGAATTAAGGATAAAGATTTTTTTTCCAGCCTAGCAAGTGAATAAATTCCTGAAAATCCCCTTCCAGAAAAGCTGGAATTCTGCCGGAATTCCTGGAAAACTCGCCTTACCTCCAGCGCCGTCAGCAGGAAGTCCAGCATTCCCCCCTGGTTGGTGGGATCCATCAAATCCCGGATCAGGTGGATTTCGGCTCCCAGGTGTTGGATCCTAGGGAAAAACAAATCCCAAAATCCGGGGGAAATCTCCGGGCACGTGGGGGGGTTGGAATTTTGGAGAGGAGGAGGGAAAGTCAGGAATTCCGGTGCTGATGGCTGCTGCCTCCGGAGCTGCTGAGGGGAGCTGGGATCTCAGAATCTCTGAATTCCTGAATCCCAGAATCCCCAAATTCTGGAATCCCAGAGCTCTAGCATCTCAGAATCCCTGAATCCCAAAATCCCAGAATTCTAGAATCCTGGAATCCCTGAATCCCAAAATCCCTGATCCCAGAACTCCAGAATCCCCAAATCTCCAAATTCCATAACTCCTGAATCCCAGAATCCCCAAAATCCGGAATCCCTGAATCCCAGAACTCAAGAATCCCCGAATCCCAAAATCCCAGAACTCCAGAATCCTGGAATCCCTGAATCCCAAAATCCCAGAATCTCAGGATCCCAGAATTCCAAAATCCCTGATCCCTGAACTCCAGAATTCCTGAATTCCAGAATCCCCAAATCTCCAAATCCCATAACTCCTGAATCCTGGAATCCCCAAATTCCGGAATCCCAGAACTCCAGAATACCTGAATCCCAGAATCTCAGGATCCCAGAATCCCTGAATCCCAGAACTCCAGAATCCCAAAATCACTGATCCCAGAACTCCAGAATCCCTGAATCCCAGAATCTCAGGATCCTGGAATCCCCAAATCCTGGAATCCCAGAGCTCTAGAATCCCAGAACTCCAGGATCCTGGAATCCCTGAATCCCAAAATCCCAGAGTCCCTGAATCTCAGAACTCCAGGATCCCAGAATTCCAGAGTCTTAGAACCCTAGAATTCCAGAATTCCTGAATTCCTGAATACCTGAATCTCAGAATCCCTAAATTCCAGAACACCAGAATCCCCAAATTCCAGAATCCCAGAACTCCAGAATCCCAAATTCCCCAAATTCCAGTATCCCAGAACCCCAGAACTCCTGATTCCCAAACTCCCGGAATCCCGGAGTGTTTGGGGCTGGAAAGCTCCTTCAGGATGGATGATCCATGGGCAGGCACATCCCATTATCCCAATTTTTTCCAAGCGCTTCCAACCTGGAACACTTCCAGGGATGGAGCAGCCACAACCTGGGAGGCTGCATCCCAAGAAAATTCCAGATCCATCCATAGGAAATTCCAATTGCTGGCTGGAATTTTGGATTCCTCATCTCCCAATGGAATCCCAGTCCTTGCTGAGGATGGAAAATTCCGGAATCCCAGAATTCCAGAGTGTTTGGGGTTGGAATTGTCCTTGAAGATGATCCATGGGCAGGAACCTTCCACTATCCCCATTTTCTCTGGGATAAGACACGGACACTCTGGAATTCTGGGATAAAAGCAATCTCATTTCCATAGAAAATCCTTTGGGATAAGGCAGGGACACTCTGGAATTCCAGGATAAAAGGAATCTGGTTTTCCAAGGAAAATCCTTTGGGATTCTGGGATAAAATGAATCTGATTTTCCACTAAAGATCCTTGGGATAAGACATGGACACTCTGGAATTCTGGGATAAAAGGAATTTAATTTCCATGAAAAATCCTTTGGGATAAGGCAGGGACACTCTGGAATTCTGGAATGAAAGGAATCTGATTTTCCATTAAAACTCTGGAATTTTGTCTGGGATAAGACACAGACACTCTGGAATTCTGGGATAAAAGGAAATTTCATTTCCATGAAAAATCCCAAAATCCTCTGGGATAAAAATAATCTCATTTTCCATGAAATATTGTCTGGGGTAAGACACGGACACCCTGGAATTCCGGGATAAAAACAATCTGATTTTCCATGGAAAATCCTTTGGGATTCTGGGATAAAATGAATCTGATTTTCCACTAAAGATCCTTGGGATAAGGCACGGACACTCTGGAATTCTGGGATGAAAACAATCTGATTTTCCATGAAATATCCTTTGGGATAAAACACACACACTCTGGAATTATGGGATAAAAAAAAAATCTGATTTTTACATTAAAACCCTGGAATATTGTCTGGGATAAGACATGGACACTCTGGAATTCCGGAATAAAAATGTCTGGGATACTCTGGAATTCTGGGATAAAAATCATCTGATTTTCCATGAAAAATCCTTTGGGATAAAACACAGACACTCTGGAATTCTGGGATAAAAGGAATTTCATTTCCATGGAAAATCCTTTGGGATAAGACACGGACACTCTGGAATTCTGGGATAAGAGCAATCAGACTTTCCATGAAAAATCCTTTCGGATAAGGCATGGACACTCCGGAATTCTGGGATGAAAGGAATTTCATTTCCTGAAATAATCCTTCGGGATAAAGCATGGACACTTGGGAATTCTGGGATAAAAGAAATTTCATTTCCATGAAAAATCCTTTGGGATAAAACACGGCCACTCCAGAATTCCCAACCACGCCTCTGGGAAAAAAAAAGAAAAAATAACAAACCAAAAACCACCACGCATCCGACCCCAAATCGCCAAGGTTTTTTCACCCGAACTCTTCCGCCGGGGGACATTCCGGAGCGGGAATTCCCTGCAGCTGACCTGGCGCGGGCCACGACGAAGAGGAGCAGGGGCAGGAGCTCGTCCATGGGCAGCCGGTACCCGGAGCCGCGCAGGCGCCGCGCCGAGCGCTCCAGCTCCTCGTACGTCCGGAGCAGGATCTCCAGCTTCTCCCGCGGGTCCACCGTGGTGCTGCGGGGGAAAAGAGCTGGAAAAGCTGCTGCTGGAAAAGTGGGATCGGACCAAAAAAAATAAAATTTGGGATGAGAGGGTTTGTGGAATAGATGGGCATTCCTGGTGTCTCCAATATGGGATGGAACATTCCTGGTGTCTCTAATGTGGAATGGGACATTCCTGGGATCTCCAATATTGGATGGGACGTTCCTGAGATTTCCGATGTGGAATGGGACATTCCCAGTATCTCCAATATGGGATGGGACATTCCTGGGATTTCCGATGTGGAATGGGACATTCCCAGTATCTCCAATATGGGATGGGACATTCCTGGGATTTCCGATGTGGAATGGGACATTCCCAGTATCTCCAATATGGGATGGGACATTCCTGGGATTTCCGATGTGGAATGGGACAGCCCTGGTCTCTCCAATATGGAATGGGACATTCCTGGTGTCTCTGATATGGAATGGGATCCACTGTGGTGCTGCCGGGATAAAAGAGCCTGGAAAAGCTGCAGCCAGAAAAGCAGGATTTGACCAAAACCAAGTATTTGGGATGAGAGGGTTTATAGAATACATGGGAATATTCCTGGTCTCTCCGATATGGGATGGGACATTCCTGAGATCTCCAGTGTGTCACTTTGAACCAGAAAGAACATCCCAAACAACTTTCCTTAAATAACGAATGGAATGGCCCGGGAATGCTTGTGAATCAGGTACAAATTCCTGGCATTTCCCAAAAAAAAAAATCCCTGGATTTCTTTGGGAAGAGCCGGACAGGGACTCACATGAGCTTCTGCAGACACTCGGTGGCAGCCAGGAAACATTCATCCTTGATCAGGGAGCGCCTCTGGAAAAGAGACAGGGACACCTTCGGAACGCCTTTGGGATACGGGGGCAGAGATTCCGGAGCCACCCCACAAAACCTCCATGGAAATCCAGGGGCAGCGCCCCAGACGGGAACTGATCGCGGAGCTCGGATTCCTGGGATTCATTCGGAGAAGCTCCGCCCAATCCCAAGCCCGATCCCAAGCCCCGTTCCCGTTCCCGGCTGGCTCCGAGGGTTTCCTCACCTGGCTGGAGGTCAGGGTGAGATCTTTGAGAGGCCACAGGTGCCTGGGAAGGGAAAGGCGGGATTTGGGATGGATTCCATCCTGAATCCCGTCGGTTCTTCCACCTCCTCCTGCGAGGTGCTGCCAAAGCCTCGGAGGCTCCGCTCGCTCCTCGCCTGGCCCCGCTCCAGGTGGGATTCGCCTCAGAAACCTGGGAATCCCATCCTACGGATCCACTGCCCTGGGAATCCCATCCTACGGATCCACTGCCCTGGGAATCCCATCCTACGGATCCACTGCCCTGGGAATCCCATCCTACAGATCCACTGCCCTGGGAATCCCATCCTACGGATCCACTGCCCTGGGAATCCCATCCTACAGATCCACTGTCCTGGGAATCCCATCCCACGGATCCACTGCCCTGGGAATCCAATCTTATGGATCCATTGCCCTGGGAATCTCATCCCATGGATCCACCTCCCTCCATCCCATGGATCCACATGCCCGGGAGCTCCCGTTGGAGTTTGTGTTCCTCAGGGATGATCCTGGGATAATCCATGAGAAATTTTGGCACTTTTGGATCCAATTCCTCTCATTTCTTTTGGACGGAATCCAATTGATTCCCTGGATCTGCTGCGCTCCTGGAATCCCTGGGGAAAATTCCCAAGGATCTTCCCATCACTTCCAGAGGTGGATCCAGGAGCGGGAATGGATGAGGAAACATCTGCCTCCACTTTTTCCGTCTTTCCAGTTGTTATTCCCACATTTTATCAGGGAATACCTTGGAATGAACATTCCTTTTCCAAGACATTCATCAATTCTGGATGATTTGGAGAAAAAAATTTGGGAATTTCCCACACAAAAATGAGGATTAGTAGGGATAACAGCAGCTTCCCATTACCGACTCTCCTTCCAGCCAAACATTCCCAAGTAGGAATTCTGGGAGAAACTCCAGCGAAAAATGGGGGAAAACCAACCACAAATCCAACAACAACTCAGCCTTCCCTGGGGATGGACAAATCCCGCTTACTTCTGCACATCCAGGAATTCCAGGAGCTGGAGGTCCGGGAAGAGGCTGAGCTCCACGATTCCCCGGCAGTAGAGCTCGTCCTCCCGCTGGTGCTGGAGCATGTAGAGCATGGAGAGCTCGGGATAGAATCCGGGCAGGATCAGCGGCAGCACCAGGCTGGAGCCCTTCCCCAGACTGGAAAAGAGGGGGAAAAAAATGGGATTTTCCAGGGAAATCCATGTGGGTATTCCCGAACCCACCCAGCACCCCGTGGAATTCCTGAAGTGTTCGCCGTGGTTTTCTCTCCTCCCGAGTTTAAGGTCACGGTTGGGCTGTGGTTGATCCAGGAGGATCTGGTGCTCCAGGAGATCTCCAGGAAATTCACTGGGAGAAACCTGGAGCTCCAGGAAATCGCCAAAGTCCCTGGAAAAACCTGGAGCTCCAGGAGATCTCCGGAGTCTCTGGGAAAACTTGGAGCTCCAGGAGATCCCCGGAATCCCTGGGAGAAACCTGGAGCTCCAGGAGATCTCCAAATTCCCTGGAAAAACCTGGAGCTCCAGGAGATCTCCGGAGTCTCTGGGAAAACTTGGAGCTGCAGGAAATCTCCAGAGTCCCCGGGAAAACCTGAAGCTCCAGGAAATCTCCGGAGTCCCTGGAAAAACCTGGAGGTCCAGGAGATCTCCGGAGTCACCAAGAAAAAAAATCCTGGAGCAGCAGAAGATCTCCAGGGAATTCACTGGGAGAAACCCAGAGATCCAGGAGATCTCGAGAGTTCCTGGGAGAAACCTGGAGCTCCAGGCAATCTCCAGAATTCCTGGAAAAACCTGGAGGTCCAGGAGATCTCCGGAGTCTCTGGGAAAACTTGGAGCTCCAGGAGATCTCCGGAGTCACCAAGAAAAAAAATCCTGGAGCAGCAGAAGATCTCCAGGGAATTCACTGGGAGAAACCCAGAGATCCAGGAGATCTCGAGAGTTCCTGGGAGAAACCTGGAGCTTCAGGAAATCTCCAGAATTCCTGGAAAAACCTGGAGCTCCAGGAGATCTCCGGAGTCTCTGGGAAAACTTGGAGCTGCAGGAAATCTCCAGAGTCCCCGGGAAAACCTGAAGCTCCAGGAAATCTCCGGAGTCCCTGGAAAAACCTGGAGGTCCAGGAGATCTCCGGAGTCACCAAGAAAAAAAATCCTGGAGCAGCAGAAGATCTCCAGGGAATTCACTGGGAGAAACCCAGAGATCCAGGAGATCTCCAGAGTCCCTGGGAAAAACCCGGAGCTCCAGGAGATCTCCGGAGTCTCTGGGAAAACTTGGAGCTGCAGGAAATCTCAGGAATCCCTGGGAAAAACCTGGAGCTCCAGGAAATCTCCAGAGTTCCTGGGAGAAACCTGGAGCTCTAGGAAATCTCCGGAGCCGCCAGGAAAAAAAAACCTTGGAGCAGCAGAAGATCTCCAGGAAATTCACTGGGAGAAACCTGGAGCTCCAGGAGATCTCCAGAGTCCCTGGGAAAAACCTGGAGCTGCAGGAAATCTCCAGAATGACCAGGAAAAAAACCCTGGATCCAATTGCACGGGTCGGGAGGAGAGGGAAAGCCCAAAGGGACCCAGATTTCCCCTGGAACTCCCAGCTGGGATTTGGGATCTTTTGGATGCCATAAATGAAACCTGGAGTCACCAGGAAAAAAAACCGGGAGCAGCAGGAAATTTCCAAGTTCACTGGGAGAAGCCTGGAACTCCAGGAGACCCCCGGAGTCACTGGGAAAAGCCTGGGCGCTAAGCCTGGCNATAAATGAAACCTGGAGCCACCAGGAAAAAAAACGGGAGCAGCAAGAAATTTCCAAGTTCACTGGGAGAAGCCTGGAACTCCAGGAGATCCCCAGAGTCACTGGGAAAAGCCTGGGCGCTAAGCCTGGCTCAAACAGACAAAGGCTGGGTGCTAAGCCTGGCTCAAACAGACAAAGCCTGGGCACTTAGCCTAGCTCAAACAGACAAAGCCTGGGCGCTAAGCCTGGCTCAAACAGACAAAGCCTGGGCACTAAG
>VWZV01011491.1:0-58121 GCA_013397155.1 Irena cyanogastra
AAAGATTAATTAAGATTAAAATTTAGGAAAGCAGCAAAGGTAAAGTAATTGTAATGTCCTGATTGTATTATAAACAGATACAGGTACGATCTTAATTGTTTTCCTTCAGATAAGAAGTCTAAAAGGGCATTTTGATTAAACTTCAGATTAGTTTTGTGAATCTATCATATATGAGGTTAGTGAGAAGATTTTTTTCCCGCAGATTTTAACGCACACAGTTTTGGAATAAAACATACTCCAAGTGTAAACATTAAAACAACCCATTCTTGGAAGTCCTATACCAAGTTCCCTCTGATTGAAATAAAATATGAATTCTGCCTTGCCTGATCTGACTCAATTCTGTTCTCAGCTGCTTTGAGTTGATGCATAAACAACTCATCAGTGACTTCTGAGGTGGGGAACAGTACCCTAAGAGCAGTCAAGCAGGGGAAAAGCATTAGTACAAGATGATGTGTAGACACACAATCACTGATGTCCAAATCTGTACTAGGATAATTGAATTTTTAAACCGTCATGAAATACTCAAATAAATATTCAAAATATTCACCTTTGTAATGCACATTAGTTGTGAAGTACTGAGATATTTTTATTTCAAGGTATTATATTGCAGCTACTTGAGTGACCTTTTTTACATTATGCCTGATAGATTGCTACAACTGTGTATTTGTGTGTGTGCTGTTCCACAGTGCTCACGCACAAGCTTTGATTGTGATTCTTACTGTGAAACTGTCACCAGCATCACATCTTTCTCTGGAACATTAGTCATGGCCCTTTATTTTAGCACTATTTTACTTGCTTTTGGACAAAAGATACTAGTCGTACACCACTTTTCATCTAGAATTTCTTTGACTGCCAGTAACTTTGTCCATTTCAAATCAGAAATTGTATCCTCCTTTGGTTTGGGGTTTTTTTCCCGTATCCTATATTGGCATGGAATGATCCAGATGGTATTTCTGATGGTTTCCAACAGGAGATGGCAAAGCAACAAGCTGCCTTTGAACGACTCTAGTGGAAACATAGGAGCAGTTTGTTGGAATGAATCTCGTGAGAGGACCTGGGTCTTGGATATGTGATCCAGGATAAGAGATGTTTAGGTGTTGATGAATAAAATAAAGTGCAGAAGCTGTGGAAGGACTTGCAGTGAAGGGAAGGAATTTTTCAACACGTACATATTTGGCTGAAATCTGTCCACAAGTCACAGACGATTCAAGCTTGACTGCAGAAGCAGTTGTATTCAGAGAATTCACTTTTAAATTGTGCTTCTGTTCTCATGTTCTGTTTGCCTTTTTCTCCATGCTTTTTAGACTTCACCAGTTTTTAGCACTGCCTTAAGAGATCCTTCTGGACTGGTAGCAGATGCATTTCCTTGGTTTTCTTTTCTCTCTTGAGTGTACCTTCAGCATGCCCAAGTCTTTCCTAGCACAACTTCTCTGCTGTCTTTGTGCTACTTTGTGCTTTCTCCACATTCTTACCCATACAGGTAACTTAAGCTTCATGATTTTGTCTGCATGAATTGCAAGTATATCTATCCGTCTTGATTCTCTCCCTGCAACTTTCTCTAGATGTTTTGCCATAAATATAAGATGGATTAAAAAGGCCTTTAATCTCAATCATTTCTTGCTCCTAGGTTCATATTGATGGCAACTGAGATTATTGTTCCATGCTGTTATTTGACAAGTGACATGCATAAATTTATATGAAAGTGTGATTTAAAAGTACCTATGTTATTTAACTCACCTTTTGTGTCCAATAGTTTCATATTATTCTTCCTCCTGAACAGGGTGTTCCTGTAATGGCAATACGAAACAAAATGATTTCTGAGGGGCTGAATCCAGATCTTCTCGAGTAAGTAGTTTGTAACTCTCAGTAGGGCTGCAGTGCAACTGTGTGTTTAAAAAACTTGGAAAAACATGTGCTTAGGAAAGGTTGTTCAAGGTGTCATGGACTTAAAGCAGTGACAAGCTACCATCTGACAATGTGCATTTAGCAATGAGGATTCAAATAAAAGGTCAGCAGCCATTTTCAGTGCCCTGTGTAGACTATGAGGTTTTTCCCAGGTATTAGTAAGAACAAACTCTATCTTATTTTGCTGGATGCATGAGGGACAGCACAGTTGTTCCCAGATTCCCTCAGTAGATGTGGTGTACAACTTGGCTTCAAAATTGACAGGGTAAATTGAAGTCAGTGGTTTAAAATTTTGGCTGTTGATTGAGTTAACCTGATGTGAAGACTACTAATAATGGATAGTAATTTTCAAAGCTTCTTGTCTGGCCATAAACATTAATTTTAGTCTTATTTTACAGTTGACATTTAATTTAGTTCCACTGTATTATTTCAAAGAATTTGTTAAACTGATGGAAGTATTAACTTTCATTCTTACATTATAGACACCGAAATGTTTGAAGTATTTTTGCATTCTTTTCAGAAACTGTCAGGGTATTAAAAAGTCCATTTTTCCTTTCCAGTGAAGTTTTTACATTTTGTAAAGGCTTGTTCTGAAACTAGCTACTTGTTAAATAAAATAAACCTGAAGTATCATCATCTGATGAGTCACTTTAGCTCCCAGCTGCTTCCTGGTCTAGATAAGCCTAAAGTAGTTATTCCTCAGTTGGTTTCTTCACTGATGGAATGAGAAATTTAAAAAAGACCCTGTGTAAGTTGGAGGTAGGTTTAGCAAACATGGGTTTTCTGTATGTGTGTTAAATGTATTGTATTTTTTGCTGTGCTTTCAGGTCCATACCTTTCTATAAAAGCTGCTATTCCTTCATGCTTGGGTGGGTTTTTATAGTAGATAAAAAAATAATAGGTTAAAATTTCAAAAACTGTTTTTTAAAAAGTGTCTGCTTTTGTCTTGTCTATTTTGCCTTACGACAGAAACATTATTGTTGTGGATTGAGGCTCACAGAATATGTTTGGGGTTAGATCTCAAAATCCATCTTCAAATATCTGTGCAACAGTAATGCTTAGTCAGATTTTCTTTAAAATGTTATTGGCTTGAAAACTGGTTAAAGAAAGCTAATTATTTAGCAGGTGCATAATGTGGGACATGTTAAGATATCGGGGTGACCTTTCCATTTCCTTGCTTTAATGTGATATTATAGGCTTCTTTTATATGTATCTTGCCGTTCACACCACATTTCTTGGGTCCTCGGCTTCCTTAAGTCTGCTCACAGACTTTCTCTGCAGTCCCAGGGAAAATTAGGAAAATGTACACATGGCTGTGTGCTCAGTCACTTACTGCAGACTCCCCCAGCTCCTTGCCATTGGCTGAGCGTGGGTTATTTGTGGCTATTACTGTAGATGTGCTAATTCTAATGATACAATATGATTTCTTGGCTTTTCCACCTCTGTTATTGCTCCTTTCTCAACTTTTTACAGCATTTGGTAACTGCCTGTTCTATCAAGCTCCAAATTTACCTATCTTTTAACTTTTGTTTCTTATCCTTCCTCCCTTGCCTGTCTTCAGTTCCAAAAGAGTTTGTCTTGCTCTCATGAACTAAAGGAATTCAGAACCATCTTCCTCTTCTTAATAAATGAGAGGTTTTGCACTGGTCTTTCCCGATCACTCTTTGCACAGCTCTTCTGTTTTGTCATTACCATGGCAACAAGGAATAATATTGTGAAGTGGTATTTGCATGAGAAAGCAAATGCTCTCTGCATTTGTTTTAGAGGTGTGCAGGGGGAGGGAGAAGGCTCTTCTGCAGTTCTTTAACACATTTCTCATCTTTGCACCAAAAATGTTTAGGAACACTTTAAAGTTACCTTAGGGATTCCCAACAGAGAAATTACACTAAACAGAAGTAATGTTGGAAAAGAAATTCTATACTCCCAAGATAAATAAGAACAAGATAATTAATACAACTGTCAGCTTAGTTTAAAATGCAGTATTTTATCCAAGAGATGTTAGCTGTCATACAGGAAGTGAGTTTCTCTGAATGTCATTTTCCCCCAAGTATAATTATGTGTGTGTTTTCTACCTTCCTTTCAGCCTTTATCAGACTCTGTATTGCTTGTATGTCAAATTCATTACATACTTAGGAGTTCATGGAGAGACAGCATCTTCAGACAGTAATGTTAGTTAGTCTTTAGATGGCTTCCTTCTCTCACCTTCATTTCCAGTAGATTCCCCAAGCAAACATTTTGCCACATTGTTAAGATCCATCCTAAATATTCTCTTTAAAACTAAATACAAGAGGTTTGATCATTTGAAAATCCCATGGCTGCTCTTGCATGTCAAATTTAACCCAATGTTCTAGCCAAATTCCACTCTGAGTAATTCTTTTTTGCTTCACTAAATTATCCCTGCAGTTTTAGTTGGATACAATATTGTTCATTTCCTGTCTTATTTTTTTCATGTACTATTTACACTGCTCAATGGTGTACAGAATGTTCCTTTCAGCCCTACAACCTCTGAAGATTGAAAAAAAATTGAATTAATCATTATTGCCTGCTTTCAACTCTTTCTACAAGTGTTTGCCACTTCTTAATGATCTCTCATCATTTCTGATGGCATCAAAGGCGTGCATTCACACTGGTGTCTACAGAGTTTTGATGTCCAGTGAGTTACTGTTTCTAGTGTTTGCCTTCCAGTTGTAGGTGAAGCAATACCACTAAGGTGTGAGTTTGTGAACCATAAACAGTTAACGTGTTAAATGTTGTGGCAATGAAGTGCCTGCAGTTGTTGTGCAAGGACAGTGCTGTTACATGCTGAGCTGCTTGTGTTCTCACTGGATTTGCAACACAGAATGTTTTTGTTGCCTGCAGGACCCCAGATGCCCCTGTGCCTGCCTGGGGGGAGGATGGCAAAGCAGAAGACAGTTCTGATAGTGAATCTTCATTCAGTGACTGAAGAGAGTGATTGCAGCCTTTGGAAACCTTTGTTAAGTACTCATGTGTGCAGAGCTTTGGCAGACAATGGTTTTGCATGGATCACATGGATGACGTGGTTCGTCTGATGGTGTTTTTAAGAACTAAGATCCTCTGTGTTCTCTTCTGGCAAGTTTGAACAGGCAGCATGTTTCAACCTGAGCCCTTCCCCCATGAAAATGAATCGTGATATCCTTGCAGTTTTTATGCTGCATCATGTCAGATTCGTTTCTGGTTCTGCTGCAATTACTTTGTGGGGCTCTAAGAATTCCACACCTCTAAACCTCCATGTCTCTAAAACTGCATTCTGGTCATGGTTAGATTTTCTATGTAACACATTTAACCTGCATTGCCTTCTTTCTGCCCCATAACTTTGGAAAATGAAAGTGTTTCGTTGGTGAACTGTTCTTTTTTCTCAATAGCCTGTATCTGCAGTGATACAACAAGAATAAGTCAGCTCTCTTATGGTGATTGCAAATCAGTGATTTGAGAAAAACTAAAATACAAGTGAAAAATATATTAAAACCCATTTGGAATCTATTTTCAAAGCACATACTGCTGTTCAGTGCCACATTAGAGTCTGTATGAAGCTGTTAAAGGAACTCCTACTCTTGAATAGTTGATTTATCCAATTCAGGTTGCAGTGTTGTAGAAAGGTACAAACCTGGCAAGGTTGGTTTGAAAATGGCACTAGGAAAAAACCAAGGGAGTGGGGGATCATTAATGGAATCTCACTACTTTTTCACTGTTATGTGGGTCAGTTAAAACCATTTTCTGACTTTATTGGACTTACTTGAAAGAAGCTGTGGCTGAGCAGTTTGCTTAGGATGAGAAATCACCTCCAAGTTGGTGCCTTTGCTGATAATTTCAGCAAAGAAGCTAAAATTTAGTTTGTATAAGGATAAAACTGCCTTGGCACCTCTTGAAGCATGCATTGAGGAACAATATAAAGAAAGAGCTGATGAGCCCTGGAGATTCCCCTCAAAATTACTTAATATACTCCTTGACTCAAAAATTATATTTCATTAAATAGTCTTCTTTAATACAGTTTGTTTGAAATCCTTTACAATCTGCTTGAATTCCCCAGATTGTTGTGATTATACCAGAATGCTGTGTGCCAGGCAATCATTAACTTTCTGGTATTTCCCATTCTTGCTGTGACCAACAAGTCTTTAGAAGACTAAAACTATAGCTCCAAGTATATAAGTTTGTTAGCCTTTCTGACTGAGTCAGTACCTTCTGTCTTAGTTATTTGTGCCACTTCAGTAGGTTACCTGTTTTTTTTTTTTTCTGCAACTTAAGCATGTCTTCCATTTCAGCCTAGCAGACATATTTATGCCTAGCAGACATACTATGCTCTCCATAACCTGTAAATCAGAGTAATGCCTGAATCCCTACAAAAGCCTTTATGTCTAGAGATGGTATTTCGATGATGGGTTAATTACTACTGAACACTTAAAAATTTACTTAATAGTTAACACTTGGTAAAACACAAAAAATATTAACATATTAGCAATAAGTATTTCAAATGTAAATGTGATAATATTATTTCAGAATGTATATATTGAAACACTCATGACTTTTTAAAATCTATATTTGAAAACTCATTTAAGCAGTCTGTAAAATAAAAGCTATACTTTGTAAACCAAAGTTATGGTTTTATTTTATTCCTATATCTTGTACTAAACAAGACAATGAAAATTCTTCCAAAGTCTCTGTGATTCATGTTTCTCCAAAACTAACTTTGCTGAAGTTGTATCAACCTGCTAGCCTAAGGGGGGAGTTTTGGAAATTGGGGTTTGGAGTTAAAGTTAATCCGTGGTGGCACTCTGACTACCGGAGAACTGAGTATCCCATAGCCACTGTTCTAAGAAACAAATTTAAGGAAGGCTGAAATTAATGAGTATTATATGTTTGATACTTTTGAACTGACATGGACCTATGTAGGGAAGTAGCATGATTTAAAGAGTTGAATTGAGACATAGTAGTTAATAATTTTTCTAAAGGAACAAGCAAGGCTACCAAAAGACATTTAAGAAGGTATAGCTTCAGTTGTTTATCATTATGAAGAAACTTTTTTTAAAAAATAATTTTAGTTTGAAAAAAACCTCTAAAATCAATTGTCTTTTACACCACTGCAGATTCACTTTTATGTGGAATGAAGAGGAAAGCCTCTGGCCTACAGACGTTTGTTAAAATAAGAGATAATTAATCAGTAATTATATATGTCGCAGAATAACAGTTTCATTAATAGAGATTATGAATTTAACTGCTTAAGAATTGGATGATTTTTTCAGGTTAGACGTTTACTTTGGAGTAGTGCAACACTGGTAAACTTGCAAAAACATTAAGAAAAATCCTCCCACTTTGTCTCCTCTTCCAGTTGAGTGGTGACACACTGCGCAGAAAAAAATCTGTATGTCTAAATTGTGAGGAACTGTGGGAAAGAAAAAATAAAACCATCCCTTTTTACACTCAGTGTCTCAGTAGCCATAGTGCTTCCACTGCCTGGAACTCCCACTACCTTTAGGCTCTTCTGTTCCTAAACACATCCCTTGGCTCTTGAGCTGTAGCCAAATTCAGTCTGAGATGTTTCAGCTTAGGACACACGCTGACACGATGAGCTATTAACTATGGGAAGGTTGGTTTGGGACTGAATTATGTCAGCTGTGCTGGTGCTCCTTGATCTGCAGCAGTTTTCTAGAGATGTGGTGCTAACCCAGAAAGCTGGAAAGTCCTTAACCGCAAGCTAAATACTCTTAAGTGGAGAATATTCCAAGGTGCTCGTTATTTGCCATCTGCTTTGGAATGGAAGATGGAGGGAGTGTTTCAGCTTGGCAGCAGAGTAATCAGATATATGTAATACTTTCAAGGGGAAAAGTCCATTTTTAAGAGACTTTTATTTTTAAAAGCTCTCAACAGCAATGAACTTTTAGAAGATACAGTGTGCATTAAGAAGTGTCAGTAATACACATCTAATATACACAAATTTAGCATGGATTTAAACTCATCGTCTGGAGCAGTATTACAACTTGCAGGCATGAAAACTATTACAGAGTGTTGCTGGAATAACCACTGTTAATACTAATTATGTACTACTGGTAAACTATATATTCTTTGCTTAAACAAATGTTTTTAACCTCATCACCATATTCCTCATTTTGCAGGTGAACGGGAGTGCAGAATGAATATAGGTCAGTTTCTTAATGGTATTGAAGGAATTTTAAATGCATGTAGATGCCCTTAGACTAGATGCATGTCTGTATTTTTGTAAAACCTCAAAATCTGTCAAAGGCAAAAGCAATATCTGGACATGATGATAACTTTATAGTGAAGTCCTGGTTTAGCAGTTGTAATCATTAATCTATTCCTTCTCAAGTCTTCTGTTCAGCTACATTTGAAATGAAAATTGATGGTTCTTTTTCCAAGCTGAGTCTCTTCCTCTCTCTTGTTTTTCTTTCCAGTGTGTGTTATTTACACCAGTGAATAAGTGTATAGTTTGACGTTCCGTGAAAAAAAAAATACAACAAACTATAGCCTGTACTTGGAAAAAGAGAATATTACTAAGATCAGCACTTTGAGCTGTGTGTGATCAGGTCAGTTTGCTTTCCATAGTGTTACGCAGCAAGAAACTTAAGTTCATCATGGGCTCAATCTGTCTGGAGATCCAGTTTTCTCTCTGAAAAGCCAAACAGAAGTAACAGTCTTAAAATGAATTTGTCTGCAGAATGGGACATGTATTTTCTTATTCTTCTGAAAATTTGGCATCCTGCTGTCTGAATGCCTGCACTGGTGTCCAAAGTGTTACTCTCCTCATGTTTCGTGTGATGGTGTCTCCATTCAGGGCACTTTGCAAACAAAACAGGAACTACCACATTAACTGAGGCCCGAGGCTTGCTTAATTGTGCAGTTCTGTCTCTGCTAAAAGTCAGTACTGAGTGCCTTAAGGGAAGATGTGAGGAGCAGCACAGTGTTCCTGCAGTCCCTTTTCCTGCCACCAAGACTTCGCTCCAGCCGTGAGCAGAGATTCATGTTCAGTACTAAATTACAAGTTTGTTGGTGCTTCCAAAAATAATTTCATTAATTTGGGAAGCTGTGGATATTCCTGCTTAGTGCTTGACTGAGGAAATTTGCTAATACAATATTGTTTTAAGGGAGTTCAATGGGCTTGTTCATTATGAGGGTAACGAAGCAGAAAATTAAAATAATACTCCTCATGCCATAAAAAAATGAGTGACAAAAACAAGCTTAGCGTAGGATATGCCACATTCTGAAGAAACAAGTCTGAATAGCCATAAATTAAAATGCACATCGTTGGGCGAGGACAGATGCAGCACAAAGCACTCAGTTTTATTTGCTTTAAAAAAAAAAATATTAGGGCTGTGTCTTGACCTTAAACTAATGGATTATTTTCTCATTCAGTATATTTCCCATTTTCAGGTTAATGGGTGGAAAGGAAAATTCTGAATAAACATTCGCTTTGCAGACAGTTAATTTTCTTTGCTTCAGACTTCAAAACTGGTGCCCTTTCCCTGAAGGAATGAAATGGCAAATAATAGTATTCTCTGATTTAGGTAGTACACTCTTTGCCTCTCAAGCTCTTGTATATTCTAGAATATGTACTAGAAATCCCTTCCTGGGTCTCATTATGGCGTCCTGCACTGGTCTATAGAATCAGAAGTTGTAGTAAAGTAAATGCTAGGCCAGTCTTTCACTGGAAAGAGCATGTATCCGAGTGCTGAAAATACAAGGCAGAACAAAGGGATCTGAGAGTAATTTTTCACATTTATATGAACAGTTCTTTTTATACGTGATTACCAGTAAGTGTTTGATAAACCTTATCCTTAAAGTCACTTGTAGTGGTGAGAAGTTGAGTACACATTAACCAACATGCTGTGAAGAGTTGGACAGTGGAAATAATCTTCCGAGGCCTGTTTTAAATAATAGCTCTCCTAAGAGCTGTGATTATCCTTTTTGCTTTCGAGCAAACGATCTCTAGTGTTCAGTTGACTCCATGCTCCCAGCAGATTGCATAATCCTGGTGTGACTTCCTATAGCACAATCCAGGACATGGGGAATCCTTCCCCAGTGAGAGCCAAACTGTTCACAATTAACATCTTCCAGTATTGATTTCTGTTTACTCCTTCCCAACAACTCTTTGGAAAAGAACAATTCTGTGTGCTGAGATGATCCTTTGGTCTTCTGGATCCAGTTCACCTACTTTTAAAGTAGATCAGAAGCAGGGACGGAAATGAACAGAGAAAATTAGTTTTATTTTTCTCAGCTGTTTCATCATTTGCTTTTCCCTCAGGGGACAGCCAGTATTTTTGTAAAAAATGGATTAGGTGAAAAATGGTTCATAATGCTTTGTCATGTGTTTGTTGTGGTTTAGAAAACTGATGTTAGAAGCTTGCTTGCCTGCACAAAAGCATATGTCAAGAAGATAATTTCAAAACAGCTGAATTCAGTTAAAATATCATGGGTGGGAGTTTATTAGTAGTACTTCTGTTGCTGTAGCTTCTCCCTGCCTCTTGGCTTTTGTATTTGCTTCCTCTTCTCTTGTAAATGTGAGGCTTTGTTGTTGGTCTTTCAGCCTCCTGGCATCATTGCTCTTCAATCATTGTTGAGCTGGCCTATTACCATGTTTGTAACCAAGCTGTCTTTTGAGCTCTTCCATTTTACAGAATAACTCTGTGATACTTTCTGCATATTTTAATTGTGAAAAATGTTTACCTTGATTTGCTATGGAAAAACCATCACTTTATACACGTCTGTCCTTAGTGTCCCTTTCAGAACCTGTTGGCTAGTTTCAGTCACATTTGGGTAGGGACGAGAGGAAAGTCTCCTGAAGAGTGGGGTTCTTATGGATTTGATAAAAAATAAATAACCAAGTGAAAAAGAGAGATGGTGTAACAGCATTTGACCTGAAGCATCCTTAGCTGAAGCCTTCTTCTACCCCGAGTGGTCCATGCCACAAAGAGCTGTTACCCAGTACCCCATTCATGGTTTTTTCCTGAGGTTGGGCCCTCTCAACAGAAGCCTTTGACCCCCTCTGCTACAGCCGTAACTCAACTACAGGATGGTCACCTGGATTGTCTTTATTCAAGCCACGTGTCAATCAGCAGAACACCAGAACACCACAACACCGCAAGTTCATCAGTGAGGTTATAAGCAGCCTGACCAGCAGATAGAAGCTGAGGTGCAGTAAACAGAGCTTCCTTTTCCAGGAAAGCATAAGGCTTATGAACATAAGGCTGTGTGGACTGTAGCCCTGCTGTAGGAAATGCACACCTGAACTTGCATCCTAGAAACCAAAGCCAGTCAGGCACATGCTCGAGCTCCCTAGGAAGTCAAATTCTGTTTATTTCCCTGAACTTCTTGCTCTAAGTATACAGTTACCGGAAAACATTTCAAAATGTGACCAGCTTGGATCAGGAGAGATGCCATGCTTTTGTGGTGACTGAAGCCTTGGCAGAGAGGACAGGAACAATAGGACGGTTCTCTTCGGGAATTATTTATATTGTGCTCACAAGTGGACCATGCTGTGCTGGTGTTGTGTAAGGCAGTCCTCAGGAAATCAGGTGGGAGTACAAACTTTCCTTTTGCCATATAAACAGAGTGTATTGCATAACTGAACTTGTCTTTCTGCTGTTGGGGATGTTTTTTTCCATTTCAGTTATTGTGTCTATATCGTCACACATATCAGCCCACCCTGCACTAGCTGTTTTTTCCAGGACTTGTCCCTCCTGGGCAACCATCCCTTTGCTCATCACATGCTGTTACTCTCCACAGGATGTCCCAGCATTGCAATGAGCCTCAGCCACCAGCAGCACCAAACACAGCTACCCGTCCTCAGGCCCCAGCTGGCTGCTGCTCCCTGGGTTGCTAATCTCACCTCTCCCAGGGCCTGAATTGCTCAATCTTGCCCCAAGTATTTGACACTGGATTCTTTTGTCAGATGCCTTTTGCTGGGACAGTGTGATAAGTAATGGACAGGCTGTCAGGAGCAAGCTTTGCCAGATGACACACAGTGCGGCTCTGCTGACCCAAAAACTTGACTTCAGGACCTGTGAGTCACACCTTCTCCTGAAAAGGCTTCCTTTTTGAAAAGAGGTTATGGTTTTTGTATGTGTGTGTGTTAGCTTTTAGTATGTCTCTGTTGGGCAGCTCACCTACTGTTTCATTCACACACTGAGCACACACTCAAGCTAGAGCCACAATTAATGTCACACAATCGACTGAGGTAGCAGCCATGCCATTTTGGATGCCATACTTTGGCCATTTTCCAGCATGTATCTTTGCTGTGGGAGACTCCTTATCACACAGGAATCACCTACCAAGAGGAATGCCCTGTCAGACAAGAGAAATTTAAGATCAGCAGTCATTTGCTTGTCTATTCCACGTTTTGTATCTGTCAGTTGCAAGCAGTTGTCACCAGTGCATTTCATGTCCTTTCTTCAATGCACCTCAGGTTAGCTAGAGGATAGACAGTATTCCTGATTTTAGCTTTGCATAGCAAATTCACTTTAGTGCCAGTCTTCACTTAATAGTTTTGCTTGATCTTTTTCTCTCTACCTTACATATGCAAACAGAGTGAACTAGGGAGAAAAAAAACATTCATTGATGCTTAACCTCATTATGGGCAAAATATTTATCCTTAAATTTTGAAAATTTTTATTGCATGAGCTCTTTCACATCACAAAAACATGCATCCACACATACGCATTCTCACATGGCACACTCCTAACTTCTCAACATGTTTATATTTTCAGTTCCAATTTGTAACACTTCATCTGTTCCTGAACAGTGCGCAATCTTTTTTTATGTTCAAGATCCAAGCAAACAAAATTCTTTCAAACATCTTTCTGAATCAGAGAAGGAATGCCAGTGGAAAAAAAAGCAAAACAATTAAATTCTCCCCCATTTATATGAAAATTTTACTGAGGCTTGTTTTATTACATAGTGTTATAGTGGAAACAGATGATATTTGAAACTTGGCTTTGAAGCAGGCCTCCCTTCAGCCTCCACAGGCAACCAGACATTCCCCTTCTGCACATCACTTGCAACAGCTCTTTCGTGCAAAACATTTCCCTGTTTATCCTCCAGACAAATTACAATTGCTGCTTTTAAGTCATTTGTGTACTAAGAAAAATTATGTGTTGTCAACCCCAGACCCCACTCCTCTTTCTAAATCCTTTCTTTCATAAAGAATGAAATTAAAAGAAGAGGGAATTAATTCATTGCACTTCTTTCTTTTCTTTTAAGATGGTAGGGTGGCTGCAGTGGGATCAGTTGCTCGGTAGACAGCGTAGTGAGCAGCAAATACAGTCAGCCTGTGTACCTTGTCTGATGCCCAGGCTCAGGGATCAGAGCTTCAGCAGCACTGCTGACACCAGAGGAGCAAATCCTGCATTTACCTCCCCTAATCTGTGTTCTTTGTGAAATGACTGTGAACTGTTTAGCAAAATGTTTAGCTTGTTTTGATAGCTGGACTAAATTGTAAACAAATGGTAACCACATGTTATTCACGATAAAATTATTTTGCTTTGATTGGTTTTATGACAGCATTTGCACGGTATTTTTTGCAACCTTAGGTTTTTGTCTACAAGGACTACTCTTTTTCTTTAAAAACAAAGAATTAACAAAATAGATTATGGCAGGTTTGGTTTTTAACTATAGCAGCTGGTAATTTAATGGAAACCACACCCAGCAAACTTCTTTGGTGTTTTCAGAGATCAGAAAATCTATTGCTGCTGTCCCAAGGGCCTTTAACAATACTCAGTTGAAGTTCATTAAGTCAGGGAGTGATGGCAATACACATTGCTATTCTCCATAATTCCTGCCATCACAAACCATTTTCTGGCTTCTCTTCACCTTGCTCTGAAGTGGTTTTTCCTTTGGTTCATAGTGGCTTTTTACTCAAGATTTGGGAAGAAAGGGGTACATTGTGATGAAACCTTCCGTAAAATCACTGACACCATCACACTGCAGTTACAGCTTTGGTCTATTTGCCTTGAGGTGCAAGCCAAGATTAGATAGTTCTAGATCAGGAAAGAAGAAATGGGGAAGGCAAAACCACATAAAAGCTTTTCTCCTCTATTCAAGAGTCCCAGAAGAAATCACAGGTAAGTTAGGTCAGCTTTGCAAAAATTGTTCTTTAACAAAACACAAGTGAAAAGAAAAAAACAAAACCCAAAGCACTAGGGTGTTCAGTATCTCAATTATTTCATGGTAATGTTGGGAAAGCAGTAGCAGAGTAATTTTGTGGTTTTTGTTTTGATTTCAAGACAAGTCAGCTTTGTAAAGTTGCATGAGAGGGAACAGAAGCCTCTTGGTTAGGATTTGTAAATATAAAACATCCTGGGGCTGCTGTCCCTTTCGTCTTCTCCTGGATCATTATTCTCAAGAAGCCACCAGTAATTCTCTTTGTAAATGGTCTGTGCTGCATGTGAAACAAGGAAGGAAGAAACAGGAGGAAAAAAATCAAAACAATGACAAAAATCACAAAAAATATTGTTGAACAAGACACAATAAAGTAAGTATTTTTGAAAATGTTTGATTTTCAGGGAGGGACATATCCAGTTCTTGGTTCTCTAGTATATGAGGAGGGGAAAGTTACAGCTGCTTTAACCACTATCAGCTCCATTTTACTTCTAAGATGACATAATTACAAATTGAATTTATAGTTGACTGCAAATACAAGAAACACCAGTGCTACTATTTCTCAGTGTTTCTGTATGGTTTTTGTGTCTTATATGTTGAAGCTTTTTCAGTAAAAGATAAAGAATACATCATGAGCAAATACTATTTTTTCCCCTTTAGTTAAATGAGAGATTTACAAAAACAAAGGCTAAAGTTCAGGAGTCTGACTTAAGAGTCTCTTTCATTTCTACTACCCCTCGTGTTTTGTCTTACAGGCCGTCATGTTTTTCATTCCTTCTAAACCCTTTCAGCATGACATTAATTTGCATAACCGATCCCATGGCAATAGCAGGAATAATATTTAGCTCTCTGAACCGGAGCGTTTATCCATACTTCCCAAAAGTATGTCAGCTCTGAGTGCAGCTGGTCAAGATGCCACTTGAAATTCCTGCCAGCTCTTATACTGTGGTGGTGGATCTGAGCTGGTTGCAGCAGCTCGAGTCAATTTTCAGTTCATTTTTCTTTCACAGGAACGACTGGAGCCCCTGGAGAGTAAAGACTGACCTGCTCCTTTTGCTTCCTCCAGCTCCTTGATGCCTCACTGACTTGCCTAGTCCCCTCTTTCTATGCTTCTCCTCATCCCATGCATCCATTTCCTGCAAAAGGTCAGAAAAGTATTTATAAAAATTTCAGACCCACTTAAACCAGATTTTTAGACCTGCCATGTTCCAACCATTGGCATGAAATATTCCAGACCAGATGCCCTGCTTGGGATGATTTGTTTCTGAAACTTCTGATTCAAACTTTTTTCTTGAGAAAGCTAGGGGAGAAAAATCAAATTTTTTTCCTGTATTTTTCAAAGAATACTAATTCTTAAAAGTTTCAGTGTTCTCACATTTAGATCAGAGGGAAAGCCTTTTCCAGGCATCATCAAGGGCAGGTTATCTTCCCCTGAGGGAGGGCAAGACAGGAACTGAGGCAGGTGGCAAGGCAGGAGTAGAGCTGGTCAGCATCACCACAGTCCCACAGACCATGCAGGAGGAGAGCAGGCAGGGTCCAGACACTGAGCCCAAGTTGAGCCAAAAGTCCAGATCACAGGCAGATCCAGAGTGGCAAGGCAGGTTTGAAGTAAAGTTGACTTTGCAATTCACATTCCAGTCCAGAGAGCACCGAGTCATTGCACATTGCAGTGATCACCAAAAACGCTTGTCGTGTGGAGGGAGCCAAGCTAGAAGATCAGACCAGAGGGTTTTCTTAAAGAATTTCAAGACTGGTGAAGAATTTCAGGACTGGCCTCCTCAGTTGTCTCTCTCCTCCCAGAGAGGTCCAGCCCAACCAGAACTTTACAACCTTCAGTAAAATCTTTGTAAGCCCCACTTTTCCCTTTGCGCAGTGAGGACAGTGCTCCTGGTAGCCCGCAGCGTGGCACCACAGCAGCAGGACTGAGAGGTACACAGGACTTGTGCAGCAGCACACAGCAGGGATTTCCCTGTCCATTTCTGATACAACATTTTCTGCTGAGCTCCCCTCAGCTTAAAAGCACTGAAATACCATGTACAAGAATTGTGGAAGTAATGGCTGCCCTGCACCACCATCCAGGAAAAATAGCGAAATTGGAGGTTCCCAGTGGGAATACAGAGCGTAACTGCAAAATCAAAACACAAATGACACTGCACTTGCAGAGGAATCTCAGATTATACTGTTGCACAGGTAGCTTTCAAACTGACAAATTTACGGTTTGCATGTTTGGGGGAAAAAACACATAATGGTCTCAAAGCCTGGTTTTGGCTTGAAACTGTAATACGTATATGCAGCAGAGACTGAGAGAAAAGGGTTGACTCACTCTTCTTGTGTGAGAAGGGATAGTGTGGAAAAGACACCAAATAACACCTAATAAAAAATAGGCAGTGATGCATATAAACTAGATGTTGGGAAGAGGTCTGGTAAAACTTTATTTTCTGGCACTAGTAGTACCCCCCGAAAGGCTGTCTGAATGTTGGAGGGGTTTCTTGACAGAAATCTGAAAACTCCAATTGTAATAAAAGGAAATATTTTTCTGACAGAGCAGTAAAAAGGTGCAACATCTGATGCCCTGATAAATATACCCAGTTACCACAGGCACCTACAACGCATCCTCTAAACACATTTTTTGGCTGGTGAAGTGGAAAAATGGGCAAATTAGGATTGAAGAAAATTCTATTCCACTTTGCATGTCTGGAGAGTGCCTGAACGGTATGAATTGTGTATCTTGGCCATCTCCAAATATATAGGCAGGCACTTGAGGCAATGTGTTAGAACTGCATTTCCTTAGAGGCAAAACTCAGTTGCAGCCATCAGTAAACTTGTACTTTTCCATCTGACATGGTTAGTAACTTGGATTCCTGATGAGGAAAAAAGATAGTAGCAAATAATTAAACACAGAAGTGGTGACATATGCCCCATATGGTAGCAAATTTTCTCTTAATTGGTTAGGTAGAACCATGGAGACATGAAAAGTTAGTGTTTCCCTTATAACAAAGCACTCAAACAAACAAGAGGTCAACCAAAACAACTGTCAGCATGATTCTGCATCTTTTGTCTGAGCACTACAGGGGCAGTAGCTTGAGTTCCACAACTGCAAAGATGTTCGTCTATGTTTGTGCAGCTATTTTGTGTTCAGTGAGTTTCAAAGACTTGATGGAAACATATAATGGAAAGCTCTGGAAAAAACACTTTTTTAACCAGTTTTCTGGGTTTGAAAGAGTTAAAGCTACTTGCAAGGAGTTGTAATTGATATGTATGAAACTTTAAACTGATTATTTTTGTCGCATTCCCTTTAGACTATTTTTGTCACATTCCCTTTAGAAAATCTTTATGGTCAATCAGAAATATTTGTGTAAAGCTGTTAATATCACTTTAATGAAGAAATGAAGATATGATGTATTTTATTCTCTTTATGCTATACTGTTAGTTGGTTTGGCTTTCTTTTTCATCCCAATCCTGTCTTAAATTCAAAAACAGGAGTAGAGAGACTCGTATGTGTTCTACATATGTAGCTTTTTAGAATAATTCACACTTAATCCAAAAGCATTTTATTACCAAAGAAGAACTGAATGACCAAGAGAGCCCATACTTTGTCTCATATTTAAAACATGCAAATAGGAAATATCATCAAGTCATAGAATCACAGAACGGTTTGGGTTGCAAGGAACCTTTAAGATCACCCAGTTCCACTGCCCCTGCCATGGGCAGGGATACCTTTCACTAGACCAGGTGGCTGAGAGCCCCATCCAACCTGGCCTTGAAAACTGCCGGAGATGAAAGTGCTGCGTGATTCATTTCATGTGATTTTCCCTATTTTAGAAGTCTTTCTAGTCTTTATTAACACCATCAGTCTAACATCTGCAATATCTGTTTATTAACTTCCCCAGCAGCCTTGCAGTAAAAAAAAGGCTTGTACTTGCAAAAGGATGGCTTGGACTGCACACCAGAAGGCATTTCTGACTGACAAAGTTCTGCTGATTGCTGCATTCATTCCTTTTCTCTTCTACATAGAAGACGATTTGCCACATGGGAGAGAAAGGCTCAAGGAAAAAGTGGAACCGTGTGTATTGAAGGTATGAACTTTTTCATTCTTTCCATCACTTGCTCTGGTCACGTACTCATCATGGCAAGACAGAAGGAGAGAGAGTACCTAGACCAGCAGGATAAAAGTTCTTTGAGGTCCCCAGTAGGTAAGGGTAGAGCAGAAAGTGTGAGCTCCAGCTGACCAAACCTTTGTCCTACACCGGCACATGTGGACGTGTGGCCAAAGGGTGACTGCTCAAAAAATGTTCTTGGTATCACCTCTTTTAAAATAGCGAGTATAGTAGTGCCTAAGCTGTTGCAGAAGTGCAGACATGCTGCCTAAATAGAAATTATCACGTCTGGCTGTTTCAATATAGTTGGGTGAGTATATGACAAAATATGAAATTCTGGATGTCATGTGAGGCAGGGGTTTTCCCGCTGTCAGATCATTATAAGGAACTTTGAAAAGATTTAATATTAAATTTTCATTTTTATTTTCCTTAGATGTCCTAACTGGGCAGCATTCAGTTCCAAAAGTGTCTGGTTTTGGTACAGATGACTCATAAATAAAAACTTACTGTAGAAGCTTTGCAGCTGCCATGTAGTTTTCCACAAAGCAAAATCATAAGGAACTTACTCTCAAAGTGGTGCTACAAATACTGGAGTAAATACACAGGGTGACTAGGGGAGTGAGATGGAAGACAGACAAGTACCTCAGCACAGAAAACTGAATTTAAAAGGTGGAGGGAGTTCTTTTTTTTTTTCCCCTCGTTTCTATGTTGCTTCTTTTAGAGGGCAATCTGTCCAAAAATATTCAAAAATTCACATTCAATCCAAACTAATTCAAATTTGAAATACTTGCATTCCTTTGTTACTGTTTGAGTGAGAGATACAAATGCTGGATCGAGGACACGTGTGCTGAAAGGTGCCAGCAGAAATGTGGCAGACAAGTCAGTAAGAAAACTTTAGTGATAGAGAATCAGATTTTGCTGCTTTATGATAATAACTGGAGACTGGAAACAAGCCTTTGAATAATTTCAGATTTTCCACATTTCAGACTTTTCCAGCCAGTTTATGGTTCCTGTACTTTAGCTTTCTGCTAAAAATAACAATAATTACCTCCCACTGATTTTAATCCACCAAAGGCAGGAGAAGTTGGAGTCCTCCTGCAGGGAGTTGCCAGATTTTGAGCTGCCATTTGGTCTAACTTGCAGACAACAGAGCTGTACCTGAGATTTATAGAGCAGTTTTGCTACTTTACCAAGCTAAGTGTTGTCAGGAAGACACTGGAAACAGCAACAAGGAACAAGAGTGGGAGCTGAGAGGAGAATTAAGGCCAAGTCTTGCACTATAACAGCCTCCCATGCCAAGACTGCCGTAGTGATGAACTGAAGTGAGAATGAAGGCAGCAGTGAGGAAGACTGGCTTTTTTTTCGTGGTGCCCAAGAGTGGCTCCTCTTTGAGATTTTGTCCTTCCTGTGCTCAGATTTCACAAGTGGCATGAACCTTTCTGACAGCTGGGAGCCCACAGGTGTCTGTTCTAGCCACAGTTTTATGAGATTCCACTGCAGACAGCCCCATGTATCCATCCATCCATCCATCCATCCATCCATCCATCCATCCATCCATCCATCCATCTCACAGTGGGCTGCTCTCTGCTCTGCTTCTCATTAGCTGCTGCTGCCACTGGCCATTCAAGTTTTCTACTTCTTCAAAACCACAGCTAACCTTGTTTTGGTGAGCTAAGATAAAGTCAATGTAGCGTGGTTCCATCTTTCCTGCCACTGTTGGTCTGGCCAGCCATGGAAACACCTGTCCTCCTTCATGTGTCAGCAAGCCTGTGGAAAATAACTCCGCTGACCTCTAACTTCAAAGAGACTCAGGGAGCAAATTCTATTTCCAGCTAAATGGAGTGAATCACTCAAATTCTCATTTCTCAACTCTTGTATTTACGGATCTGTCAGCATATTAACATTTCGGAAATACACTCTGTAGACTTTCACCCGTTTTTTAAAAGAAATTGCATACACAGTGCAAAATAAAGCCTGTTTTCTCCAGGTTAAGCATTACTCACCTATGAAAAACCTGTCTTATTTTTATAAGTTTCCTGCAGGCAATTTGCAGTAGTCAATTAGGCAGTAAGGACAAAAGAATGTGCTCCCTAAACTGTGGATCAAACTCAGTGAAATACTTAACTGACTGAAGAAAAAAATTTGGTCTTATGGAAAAGAACTGAGAGAAAAAAAATATTCCAAGTCAGTAATAATTTAAAAAATTAAAGCCATTGCTTTAATTATTGCCACATTGCAGATTTTGTCAGAAGCCTGGATTGTCAGTGGTTCTAAGGATTGCTGTGATGATTAGTGGTTCACAAACTCTCCTTGGGAATCACTTTTCCAAATCATAACTGAAATTATGACAAGTTTTAAGTCCAATTTGGTTTCTATATAGCAGGCAGAAATATGATATCACTGTGCAATTATTCACTTTTTTTTTGTTGATTTGGTTTTGTTGGAGTTTTTTGTCTCTAAGGACAACTGACATTCTGGTTTTTTCTCTGGTGAATGAGACCAGTGTCTGCAGCTAAGACTAGGTATGGATTTACTTGAATATGGAAATATTGATGAGCTTGACTTTCCTTTGAAACCTGAAGAATGCTAAGTCAGCATTGTGACAGCTGTGCCTCTGCTCACGTTTTGAACAAATTGTTTTGGATTCCTGGGCTTGACTGATTCTTAGCTTTATATTTTGCACTTTGAAGTTCATGTTACAAAATAGGTGCTCCTGCCTCTTTTTTCTCCATTTTGTTATAAATAAACAAATCTCAGCATCGTACAAAAAGTTCACAGAGTTTATAGTTCAATTTTCTTCATTTGGTTGGCCTGTCTCCAGAAAAATTCTTGTGTTTAGGTGTATTCACTCAGCATTAATGGACTTTTCTGCCCAGATTGATGCCACTTGTTCCTCAAAAAGCCCAAAGTGATTCCTGTAAGGACATCTTTCCTCTTTCATCTCATGAGATGTAGCCTTGTGCTATCACCCCAAAAACCCTCCCTCATTCCCAGGGAAGGCTTTCCTTGGCTTTATGAATAAGATTTATGCAGTACTTTTCTATTCTAGGGTAATTAAATGCTGGTGGCTGACAGTGCAGATTTTCATAAGAAAAGTTTGTCACCTATGTTATTCTGCTTCCTTGTGACAAGAACAGAAGTTTTAGCATGGAATGGCATTGAATTACATGCAATATAACAACCAGAGAGAATTTTTGCACTGCTGCTTCCACCTTTGTGCAACAAGACTGCAAGATCTGTTTTCTGAATGAGGGCAGTAGTTAATCTGTTCACAGGGGACACCTGTGCCTCATGACTCTGTTCTGGGACTGCAAGAGAGCTGAAGTGCTGGGTAAAGGAGAAAGGCAGCTCTACTCTGCAGGATGCCCCTCAAAAAAGGCAAGCACCTGCTTAGCAACCTTCCAGGGCTTCTTCCACAAGAATATTGAAGACTTGCTGCCCCAAATAGCTTTAGAAGACAGGAATTTAGCAGTTTTCATCCTGACACATAAAAGAATTTTCCCAGTCTGATATAATCACAGCACAGGTCTGTGGAGTTTGGGTATGCCATCAAAGCTGGTATACACTGGATTTTGGCTATCTGTTGTCTAGTTTTCTGCCTCCCTCTAGTATAACTTTAACACAGGACTGATTAAAAAAAAATTACAAAAAAAGGGAGAAAACAACAATCTGGAGATTTCATTTCATGAAACCAAGACAAGCTTCTACTAATTAGATAACATCTGATGGAGCAGTATCAGTTACTTAAAAGGATAGCTTCGAAATTTTCCATCCAGGTGTCCTTACTGTAGAATCTGGATACATGGTCCAGCACATATTTAGATAGTTCTGATAGGTACCTATGAGGTAAGATATGTTTTTTGACACTGCTCCAGCAGCCAAGTCAAATAAGGAGTCACATATGCAGGCTGGACTGACAAAGAGAGCTGTCCCAGACTTACACATCTGCAGCCTTATGAATGCTAAACCCTTGGCCTGCCAGCTCTGTGGGCATTTCCACACTGTCACCATGAAGGTATCAGCAAGCTCTTTAGGGAAGCCTGTAGTTTTTGGCAGAGTGTAAATGAGCACAAAACTTTTTTTGGTTTTGGCTCTGGGTCTTCTTGCACATGAATACTTGTCGTCGGTCTTGCTGTACATGGAGCACCATTTCTGGATAAGAGGTTGGACACAATGATGAATGAAATGCCAGTTGTAATTAATGCAGTGTGTCAGGGTGAATAGCCCAGGGACATGGTGCCAACCAAGCTGATCTCTGTGATACCCTTACTGCTATGTCACTATGTATAGTGCAGGTACTTTATTCTTTCCAGTAGAAGCTCATGTTTATTTGTCTTTCACAGCCGTGTACAGAACTCATGGCCAGTTGTTCAAACACATGTAGGGGCAGTGATAAGCCCATATAAATTTGTAAAACTGGAGCCAGATTTTCAGTAATGCATTCAACTGCTTGACAGGTGATGACAAACAGAAAACAGAAATTACACAGCCCAGCCCTACCAGTAACAATTGTGCACTGAGTACTCCAGTACTCAATAGATAAAAGTAGTGTTGGTAACCACTGATTACCTGCTTCACAAGTTGCTGTCAACCAAAAATAGTAAGCAGTAGGGTTTTTTCTACAAATGTGCCTCGAAGGCATTGAGCAGATGAGCATGACAGGAACAGAATGTGATTTAAATTCAAGCAGCATGGAAAGGATTCCACAAGATTTTGATGTTGTTGAATGAGTCCTCTTGTAAACAGCCTTCTTAACATGGTTGATGCCATGTAACATGGTTAGAAGATTTTGTTTTCCTCCTTAGACCAGATTTTCCCCCCATAACCCCCAATGTCTACTCCTTCCCCTCAAATGGACATGAAAAGGGCAACTGCTCAGTCTGGTTCTGCATCTCTCATAATTGCACCATTATCACTCATAAGGAACCCATTAATGTGGAAGAGGTTTTGAAACCAAAGCCTCTCTTTTCAGAACCCTGATCTAGGAATGCTTTAAGGATATATGCCAGCTCAAGAGTCAGATTCATTTTGGTTCTGGGAATCAAACCACAGTCTCTGAAAAACAATGGAATTCAGGAATTCGTGGCTTGTTCCAGAAAGTTAAGCAACCACCTCAGTTTTTTTTGCTAAAAGAAGGCTAAAAAGGTTTGATGTAACATCAGAGGAGCTAATTCAGAACTAATAACACTACTTATTTTTTGAACAATTAATCCTTAACACAAACAGTTTCTCACTTCATAATTTTTTTTCCTAGGGCCTTCTTTTGGAATATCCTACAGACAGATGTCGTACTTAGCAGGAAACCCCTCATATTCTTACAGTTTCCAGCTACCTTTAAGTATTTACTGATGGAGAACATTTCACCCAAAGAATCCTCTCTTTCTGTGTGGGATGCCAGATGTCAGCTGTACTATGATCTGCAGAAAGACACACTGTCTTGAGGGTACCTGGGCAGTAGGATCATGGGCTTTGCCATTCCTGCCCTATTTGAAGCAGCACTGTCCCTGTGTAGAAGTAGATGTCAAGAAATAATGCGCTGTGTACAAAGCAGTGTGTTATGGGCAGAGTTGAAAGGCAAAGGAGAAGCAGTTTTTCCTGCACCAGCAGAAGAATTACCATCAATGATATGTAGAATCAAAAGCAGCATCAAACAGGACATGATCTCAAGGGAATAAACACTTCCATCTATATTGCAAGTTTAAGAGGATCCATTATAAAAACAGTTGCTCCCATCTCTGTAAGTACAGATAGAAGAAGTTGCCGGCTACTTTGACTTTTATAGGCAGCCAGGAAGTACTATAAGGTTAAATCACTCCAGTTTGTTCCAGATCTTACATTGCAGCCCTGATGAGCACTCACAGCTAAGGGTGTAGGGAAAAAGATGACACCAACTGGAATTCTTTAAAAACAAGCAGGTAAAAGTAAAAAAAAAAATTGTGAGGAAAAAGGTGACAAAAATGACTGGGTTTTGGAAAGGAACTTGCACTGGAATTCATGTCCTGTTTGTAATATCTGCTGTGAACTTCAGCCTCTATGCCTTCCTGCCTGTACCTTGCACAAAGAATATCTGGTGTAGCTGTAGGCAGCCCAAACAAAGCCAACTCTGTGTGCCTCTTCACACACAGCATTGCAAAGCAGAACACCAGCAGTAAATGAAGTTGTTTTAGGAACAATTTTGTGATTATACCTTAATTACTAGTGGATCAGCTGGCCTTTGTCCAAATTTGTGCACATCTAAGATCAGTAAAGTGGTTAAAAAAATATTTTACAATCCTAGGAAGTTAAAGGCACTGAAGCGGCCATAAATAAACGTTAAAGAGTAAAACTAGATGTTGAAAAACAGACTCCCCAGATATGTTGGACGAAAGCCTATAAAAGCCTTCAAAAGAATTTTCTTCAAAACACTATGAAAATTAACAGGAAACGCTCTATAGGAGATTTCATAAAAATTATAAAGATGTTGTTTGGCACTTTCTGAATAATGTGTTCTCTTGTTTAAAGAAAATGATACTGAAAATTCTCAACAACCCAAAAAGACATGATAAGGGCAGCAACAAACATATGATAAGGAGTGGGTTCAGATTAGCAATATTTTCTGTTAAGCTGTGGTTTAGCGGTAGACCAACAGAACTGTCTCCTGTGTGGAGTGTTTCATAGATGAGCATTAAATCCATAGGCTTGGTTGGGTGAAGTATCACTGCACATTTGATTGATCCTAATGCAGGCCAGTATAAACACTGGTAAGAAGAGCCATCTTCACCCTTTTCTGCTAGAACCTCTGTCCTGATCATCAACAGATGTTTTAAGACTTCATTACATATTGTTTGGTGGGTGATCATTTAGCTTGAGGCTCTTCCAGTTGCATCAGCATAGTCCTCTTCCCTTTATGTCTCCCCAGACCAGTACTTGTCTGTTAGACTGACCAGAGGTTTGTAGATCTGCATCTGCCGTATTTCCAATTCTGCCAATTTTCTTTTTTTTCTTATAATTTTTTTTTTATAATGTATTTTTTTTTAATCGTTTCAGTGATGAGCATGGGGCTCCTCACTTAGGTTTCAGTCTTCCCATGCTTCTTTGAAATGTATTTCAGCCATCACTTAGCTGCTGGGAATGGAGAACCCATCTCAATCAAGCAAACCCTCCTTGCACCCACGGTGATACCCTGTTCAGAGTCTTCTACATGACACTAGGGACAAAAGCAGATAACCACAACCATCTTGTGTAGCTCACTCCTCAGTGTTTCATTACAGAGACTTTGTTCCTCTTCTAGTCTGTGATTTTGCTGGCAAAAATCTCCCCTGTGTTCCCTGTGGGACTGCCAAACAATCTGTTGTCTTCCCACCAGAAGCTATATGAGGACTTTTACAAGCAAGAACAACCTCCTGTTATTCCAAATTCTAGACTGAAAATCCATAGAAGGGGAACTCCTCCTGCTGCCATCTTTGAGCAGGAACCTTCTCTCCAGTTCCTGGGACTGCAGTTTCAATATAACTTGACTCCCAAGAAAAACCTATCAATTGATCCTTAGTGTCCAGAAAATGGTGGAAAAGTGCTTCCTGATTCCTCTATGTAATTTGATGTCATTTAATGTAATTCTTTACAGGGTAATAAAGGGGTCTCTGTGTTTCTGTATTTCCACTGAGGCCAGCGATAAGTGTCATGTTGATTTCCACAGACTTTGAGGCAAAATCCTACCTTTTTCTTCCCCTCTTCTTAGACAGGAACTCCTTTCTTAGCCTTTCTCTCAGCTTCCAATCCTTTGCCCTGAGTCTGTGTGCCTTGAGAGTAACTGACAAAACTGCCCCAAACACACGGGAACTGCTGCTTCTGTAACACGATTACACAATCCAGATGAAGACCCATCTCCAGCTCCCCTTGAAGAAAAAGACATCATTAATTCCTGTTTTGCCTTGCTGTCTAACTGCTACTGTGATTTATGGGATGGTTTCAATAACCCATCCATGATATTGCTAGGATTTTGGTTTCTGAGACTTCTGTTTTTTCCTAAATCTCTTTCCCCAAAGAGATGCGCACAAAGGCAGAGTTTCTGCTCTTCCTAGAAATCCATGAGAGACTTAATCTGTCCCGAGCTGAGCACTTGATGGCCAGTGCTTTCTGCTCGCTGAACTGAACTGGGCCATTTGAGGGTCAACCCCCTTTCATCCTTCAACCCTGCTCAAGAAGACTCAGTGGTCTGCTGGATTGCATTTTTACTCCAGAAATTGTTTTTTATTTGTCTGTTTGTGCATTTTTCCATGGTGAATTTTTATCTGACAGTGTAATGAACAGTTTCCAATCCTGTCTTTCTTTAGTTTCCTCTCACTCCTCTTTAGTCTTAACATTGTTAAATATTTTTGCAACCAGAAGGTATTTTTGGAGTGAATCTACTGCCATGACTCTCTGTTTTCAATGGCAACGCTCAGTTCTGGCTGCCACGAGCAGACACAAGATGCCATGTAAAACTGCAAGTTGATTTTTAAAAAACATGATTATATAATGTTGTGCCATTCCTTTGGGTTGAAATTCCAGGAAAGTAGCAATCAGGATTTTGTATTGCCTACCCTAAACAGTAAGCATGTTTTAAATTCAGTTCAAGACTAAAGAACTATGCTAATACAATAATAGTGTTCAAATTTTAAAGCTGTTTGGCAAGGAGGGGTACTGAAAAAATGTCAGCTTCACCCTTTGACAGCACTGGCAATCACACTTTAAAATCTGCTATAATACTATAATTACCCCAAATATTTGGTTTAAACACTTTTAAGCTAACCAGCCATGCCAGCTGTAGGCAGGATCTCAGTTGAGAGTTGATTTTGGTCCGCAGTCAGGTCAGAGAGCACCCATGACTTACTACCTGCATACATTCAAATTCCCCAGACATCAGATTGAGACCACAAAATGGAGGAAAGTGAGGCTAATTTGTTGACTGTCATGAAGAAAGATGATTTCTGGAAGAGAATCACAGAAACCACATCCTAATACTAACATACTGGGAGAGTTGTTTGCCAGCACAATTTGTGTGAATTGAGTATTAGGTAACACAGAAGGACAGAGGACAAAGGGAGAAATAAGGAATGGCGCCATCTCCATGCCCCCAAAACCCAGAGGAAGCCAAGCCAGTGGAAAGCTTCCACAATCCTGAGAAAACAAGTGCTTGCTGAAGCTTGGATCCTGCTTCCTCAGTTGCTTCTAAGACTGTTACAGCTACTTGGAGATGTCTCAGATCTTGTTACAGTGACATCTTCACACAGTTGCACTGAATTTAAAATTAAATGTCATTAGAGGCTTAATCAGAACTACATCCTGTTGTACTTGAGATATTGGTTCTGAGAACTCATGTCTAAATACTTCACTTTGAACTCTCAATTTGTGTTTCTTCAGTAAGAAAACAAGCTGGGTTTAAGGAGCAGAGGCAGAACAAGCAGAGTCTTAGAGCTTGAAGTCTCCTTCAAACTGCTTACAGGGAGATAACTTGTTTTCCAGATTCATCCCTGAGATTATTCTGCTGACACCAGAATCTATACAGGAAACATCCCCAGGCTCTGTGAACAACATATGCACTTGTTCAGCAGAGGAAGAAATACTAACAGTTAAAGGCAGTAGAAGTCTTGCAATTTGATTTTAGTTGGTTAAAGTCAAGAAGATCACTTTTGCTTCAAGTGAAGGTTCTTATCTCCTATTGTATTTGTATCCTCAAAGGCTAAATAGATCTCTATAAGAAAAGAGGGATATTTCATCTGGTGGAATTTCTGAACATTACATTTTTGCCTGAAAAGCAAGACCTATGTCGAAATCCTTTCTTAGCAGTAGGCAAGATTTTGTGTGTAATCTCATTGAGATTTCAAATGAGCACAAAATTCTATTTATAATTTTTTAAAGAAAAAAAAGCCACAAATTATTTTACTATCAAAAAGTCCTCTTGATTAATTCAAACCAGAAGAAAAACCTCCCAGCAAACTATCTGTTTCAGCTACTTGATGCAGTGTGAAAGGAAAGACACCTCTTTGCATGGAGACCCATCAGCTGCTAATGTCTCTAATGAAAGCAGAGCTACAGAGAATGTTCCTGCAGGTCTCATGATGAAAGTCTGGATGTTCATCAGAGAAACCTTTGAAATGTACCTATAATGAATTTTGTGAGTGTGTGTTGGGAGAGTGCTCGTGGAGTAAGAAAGTTCTACCGTGTTAAAGATGTCTGTCAATAATGAATCAATCAGACTTTGTCAGAGCACTTTCTATATTTATTTTTTAAAAATCCATACAACATTTGGTGGGGGTTTCTAGAGAAATATCCATGCTGCTCAGCATAGTTCATTTAAGACTGTGAATGCTAAACTTGTATCATTCCAGGTAAGATAATGTTTGAAAGACTGCATTATTGCTACACTTCATAGAAGACAATGCTAACTGTTTTGTTAGGCAAGAAAATAACTGGAAAAAAGACATTCTACATACAAAGTGCATTTTTAAATAGATACAGCATCTACCTTTCAATTTTTTTTACAACCAAGCATGTCACTTTTTCTGGATGCAGACTGGCTGCAATTTTGAAATGTTAAAATCTTGTTCTTTCTATATGGTTGTCTCACGAATACAAGGTCTATGTTGTCTTCTAAAGGCCCACTGCAAACTGACAGGGTTCTACTGAAGCAACTGAGTGAAAAGTACCTTCTTTGTGATAGGGTAGGAAAAACTTCCCAGGAGAAGTGGCGTAGTAATGAGAGCTGGATGTCAGCGTGTGCCAGTGATAACTGCAGCAAGTGGCTCCTTTGACTTAGACAAATTAATTTGAAGTTGCTATGAGACTACACATTGTAGTAGCAAAACACATTTACTTAGATGAAGGCAGGAAGGGATGGCAAAGAAATTTAGATCTGACTTATTTTCCACAAAGGCACAATACAAAACTCGTTTAAGTGAGCCTCCAGATGACTATTAAAATCAGCTAAAACTACCTACAAAACTACTGTACTTGCTTGTCTGAACGTGGGAAATAAACCCGAATCATGTGGGTTGCTAGTGCCATCTATTGTGTACGGGGGAAAAATACAGATACCACATGTAGGACTTGCCTATTTTCTCCTTAAGATGGGAGAAATGCTCTTTCTGAATTATATTGCCAATCCAAAATATAGCCAAAGTTCATTAAATCACTGCAGTTGTTTATAAAATACAGCATGTATTTTTATTTCTGTGTGTTGTAGCAGCATGCAGGACTATGAGCACTGCCAGGCCTCACCATGCCAGTCCTGGCTGTGTCTGCACGTGTGACTGTGTGGGCCCTGGCACACACACAAATGTAGTGAAAAACAGACCCAGCTCTTGACAGTTTTTAGTCAAAGCTACAGAAAATTTATAAATTAAAGCCTATTGCTACTTGCCCACATTTCTCCCAAATAAATGGACATTAACTCATCTTCCAAGGCAAAAAACATTATCCCTTCTTAAAAGGCACCCTGCTGCCTTTCACTGTTTCTTGGAGGAGAACAGCTCTTCTGCCTCTTCCAGAGACAATATTTCCAGTGGACATTGTAAAATGCTGGGAACCAACCTGACACCCTCTGCAGTCTTCAAACAGATGCTCTAAAGCCTGAAGGCTTGTGAAAATGTGGTCAATACTGAGACTAAGACTGTGTATTTACAGAGGAGTTTAAAAAACCAAGGTCTTCAGCCTCTTTGCAAACTTCAGTCTGTAATGTCCAAAATTCACTGACGTGTTGGCATAATCCCTCTAATCTGCTTGGAAGTTTTGCTACCAGTATTAAGAGCAAGAAATAAATGCCTTGCCATAAAGATTATTGTACTACTGTCAAACATATATTGCTGTCACAGGTAGGGCAGTATGCAAACTGATCAGACCAGAAATTAAAGTTTTGAGTGCCCTATGAGAAAAGCCAATGATAAGGTCATCACTGGCTTAGTGCATGTTGGAAGGCAAAGCACAGCAAGTGACAGTGTCCTAAGACAAAGGGGGTTTTAGGCAATTTTGTTAACAGAGTTTCATCCTTACACGATCTGGAGCTGTGAAATACCACAACAGTGGTATTTCATCAGCAGGTCAAGCTGCACAACCTAGAAAAATGAGATTTTGCACTTTTGGAAGCAGTAGAATGATTTAGCATAACCACTAAAAATAACAGCAGCTATCATGTGATTTACTGGAGTTTATGCAAAAGGAATTTCTCAATCATTCCTGATGGGCTGACAAATAGAGAACATCAAGCAGAGTAGATGATGAAAATATTTCTAGCATAGCTTCCAACAAAAAAATAGCTATTTCTTGTTGCTAAGAAATATGAAAATATAGAAAAAAGGACCTGTAGCAAAGGAACAGAAATTTGCTGTGACATTATCTGTGCTAAGCTCTAGAGATCACTTGCCTGTAAAAAATTAAAGTGCAATACATAACAATAGTCAGCCACCACTAAATTATACCTTGCTAGAATATTATTTTGGCAATTGCTTGCAACTTGTCAACTCACATTTCAGCTGAAAAAAATTAAGCTGTTGACTGAAAATCTGCTTGGAGCCAGAGAATAATCAAAGTGGTTTTAATAGTTGTTCAGTGCACAAATAAAAAAGTAATAATCCATTGCCTCTATCTGCATGTCAATGCAAGTTGAGGTCTTAGACCTAACAGATTTAATAGAAGGTGCACTATTGGTGCATTCTTTTGGTCATGAATATAACTCATATTAAAATGTATTAATATAAAGCTCAGAAAAATGGGAAGGATTTCCTTCAGTACTTGAATTTACCTGTTGACTTCAGGGAACAAGGTGATCTTGATTCAGCCACTTTCTCTGAATTTGTTTTTCTTCCCTGTGGGATACTGTGAGCACTGTAAAGGTTGGGTATCATTTGAAATAACAACTTCCAGCTTCTTACACTTTCGTTTATGAAAGCTAAGAATAAAAAGCAATAAAAGAATAATACACAATGCACTAAGAGATATGGTCTTTTTTTAGCAGAGCCTTGAAAATAACATGATGTCACTTTTTTGTGGTTGATACACATTTTCTTTATGATCTTCACTTGAAGGAACTTGTGTCCCTTACAGGATACCCAATCAGCAAGACATAAGGTCCTACCTTTAGTCAGTACTAGATTTGATTTTTAACTTGGTTGTAGCTATAAACTTGTGCAAGATAACCTGAGTACTATGGAAAGCAAATCTTCTACTGAAGAACACTTTTACTGTTTTTATTTGGAAAAACTTATAAAGAAAACATCAACTCTTTAAGTTGTGAAACAGCTGAATTTAATACAGTTTAAAATACACATTAAAAGAAATATCAACAGATGACTAACCTTAAAAAAAACACACATTAGTTAGTGGATATTAGCAACTGAAAATCATCAATATTTCTGCATAAACTGTGATAAAGTGTGGAAAATGTAATTTTCAGAGAACGTAATTCACAACCAAGTGGCGAGTGCACTGAATGGAGGTGGTGAATCAGTCCATGAAAGAACCTTTTGCCTGCAGATACTTGTAACATTTGACTTCTCAGTTAGTTCCTTTCCAAGTCTTTCATTACAGAAGTAACGCTATAGCAGCAAATATCTTCATTACAGATGCTCTCCAGGTTTGTTTTTTAATTCAGTTTTATGTATATAATACTCACACATTTATTTCTAAGCACCTGAAAACTACTGGTGCCTCTTCTTATTTTCCATTCATTCCCAAAGACTTTTTTTGAGACCTTCTTCACACCACGGTAGATTTAAACACAGGCTGGAAAATTCTGCTTTATATTAACCAAATTGCAATAAGATTTCTCTTTAGCACATCATGCTTAAATGTAAATTTACTTTCTATTCCCACTTCCGTTTTGTTTCCTATGGCCATCAGTGCATAAAAGGGAAAAAGGGGTGGATTTTTACAACATGTGCTGCAGTGATGATTAGAAAACATTTTTCAAGCAATATAGTTTAAATTTCTCTTAGGATTAGCTTTTGCATTACAGTGCCCAGTATCAGAAATACGTAGCATAGTGTTGCCATCTACTAACTTCAAATTTCTTCAGACAAAGATGCCCACACTTGCTCTCACCATCTTCTCCAGCCCTCTGTCCTTAACAGAGTAGGAATTCAGTCCTGGTGATTTCCACTGTCTTTACACTTCTCTCTTTGCAAAATGTACTTTCTCAAGTTTAAAACTAATGCTACTAATCACACCACAGCAAATTAAAAAGGACAGATATGTCCAAAATGGAAGAGCTGAGGGGATCAAGTCCTTGAGTGATTTTCAGAAACCACTGAAGGTGAAATCACTTTCAGGTGCTTCTAGATATTGCTTTTATTACAGTATTTTTAATATACAAAACAATATAAAAATTACAAAATATTGCAAAAAGGCAGAAGGAACCTTGCTCTGAGTTTTTAAAATCTTTTTCTGGTTGCTGGTGCAGAGTTAGTGGCATGGGTTCTTAATACAACCTTATCAGTCCTTGTGCCTCTGCCACTTTTTCTATAAGTAAAAAGAAACCTAGAATATTCTTAGATATAAAATATTGTTCTTTCACTATCAGTATTCTTCGTGTATTTCTGTTGATATCCTTAAAGAAAATCTCTAAAAGAGAAATAAAACAAGATCAGCTTAAGATAATCTAATTTTACAGTTCTGTGATATAAAGTACAAGGAGATGAAATAAAACAAAAGAAAAAAGCATTAAAGTGAAGTAAATACTGTGAGAAAATCAGAAAAAAAATCTTATTTTTCTTTGAGTGTGGCAGGGCTTTTTTACTGAATTAATAATTTGGTTTTCTCCATCCACTGGTTATGACAAAAAGATGGTAGAATATAGAAAATCTTTCTGTCATTGTCAAACACTAACATTGTATTCATGCTATTTTATGGCTTGTCATTTAAAATTTCCACAATTTCATTTTGTTTAATTTCATCACTTACCCTTGTTTTCATAATATTTGTATTTAGTAAAACTTTTTAAGTATTTGAAGCAGAATTATCAACTAAGAATTGTTGGTAAATATTCTGAGAATTACTGCATTGTCCTGCAAATCTCTGTCTCCAAGGGAAGAGTCTGACCTTTGATAAAAGAGATGCCATCATATACACAGACATCAGAGAGTGATGGACTGGCAATAAATACCTCCCCTCAGAAATGATGCATTAAATATTCATACATTTTGGAATGGTTCTTCAATAGTTCTGTCAGTTTTAGAAGGCAATTATATACCTTTAATATCATGTGTTGTGTAATTTTGAACAACTTCTTTTTTCCCAAAAGAAGTGGTTTTTTCTCCTGAACCTAGATTTTTTATTTCATTAGTTTTTAATTTAATTTTTTTAATTAAGGAAAAGCTCTACAGCCATGGTCTATTCAGTACTAAGTCAAAACTAAACAGATACAGAAATTTTTGCTATTGGTTAGCAAAATATATGTTAATTCTGAATCCAGCTACCCAAACCAGAAGGCTTTTGTGTCAATACTTTTCCAAAAAGTATTCAATATTCTTTACACTGTGAGGAAACATGTAGCAAAATGTGTAAAACGTCAATGATTGAAATGCTTTTGATTATAATATAAAATCCCTCGGGCAAAAAGAAATGAAGTTTTAGTAGCATCATTTATTTTGCTATTATATCACCTTTAGAGGGCTTCTTTCTACAAAAAGATTGGTAAATAATTGACTTATTAATTTGCAAGAACAGACACATTGAACTATTAAACTGAATTTTATGTTTTATAATCAAGGAGGAGAATATTCATTATGTAGACAGAATTCAGTTCTGTGACTGGTAAAATTTGTTTCTGTATAGCTTTGATGCAGCTATCTAAGAAAAGAATGGCAATTTTCTATTGCATTGTTATACAATTCATAGCTCTTAGTCACTGCTAAAATATGTAGATACCAACCTGAAAATCTCTAATGAATGTTAAAAAGAAGAAGATGAAACCAAAGGCGACCGTCCATTCACAGATTGCACTCATAAAATGGTAAGTATAATCCTGATGGAATGAGACATAAAACAAATTTTCAGATTAAACAGCTAAATAAAATATGGGTAGACTGATACAGACATTTCCTTCTGTAAATTCAACAAGTAAGATTTATGACTTGTCATACCAGTTGTATAAAAGTCAATTCACATTTTGTTTTTACAGAATGGTGAGTAAATTTATCAAGGTTGCACGTGTTACATTGAGTCTTGTGCAGTACCATCGAAGGCAGTACAAAAAAACTACAACTAGCACAGTTATCAAAACAAAGGTTGAATATAATATAAACCTGAAAACATTCAGTTGTAATGTTAAGATTACTGATGTGCCTATGCTCCAAGCTTTCACTCAGAGCCACTGAGCTCAGTAATTCTGAGCAAATCCTTGCCATGTTTTGAAATGTAGGGCTACCCTTTATGATAGCTCCGGACAAGACTTTTGTTTTTAAGACCGTCATAGAAAACCTGTGTCACACGTACAAACAGGATGCACAGTGTTTATTAACATGCCATCACCAAATATGCCACCTGTTTCAGTAAAAGCATTTTTTCATCTTTGTATCTCATAAAAACCCACAAAATGCCTGAGTATATTACAAAGATTGTCTAATTTCCAATGATTTATCTCATAGCTGCCTTGCCACTGTTTCGTTGAAGTACATTTGCTAAGTGTGTTCTTATTGAGCTCTTCAAGCAGGATTTACTCTCTGCATTATTTAACCTGTTTTTTGAATATCTCTTTTAGCAAAATTTGTCCAAAAAGAAAAATTAGTTTTCATGGTTGTCATTCTGAAAACACAGAAATCAATTCAAATACCTAAAATTAACTTGAGTATGTTTTAGGTCAGGGTCAAATATTTATGACAGTATCAAAGACTATTTAATAAAGAATTATAAAAAAGCTGAGAAAACTAATGTTGTAAAAAACCTCAAAAACTACAGAATTAAATTGGTCCACTTTTTGTTTCATGTGAGAAGTTCATGTTCAAGAAAATTGACTATAAAAGGAAGTAGAACAACTAATTCCCGGAATATTTTTTGTAGTATTTTTCTATGGGAAACTTTCAAATTCTTGGTCAAAATGAAAGGCTAACTCTTTCAAGATTTATCATCCATGACAAGTTTTCTTACCCACACTACAGACATCTTTCTGATGAAGAAGTGACTGGAAACCAGCATTGCACAAATCTGTTCATGATGATGTGCTATTTGAAGTCTCTGACATGTTTGCAGTGCCTTAAGATAAATGTAACTGCATTCCCCAAATAATATCACACAAGGTAAGTTGGCTACCTAGTAAGATTTTACCTTTTCACCTGGAGTCCAATCAATTTTTGTCATGGAAATTTTTGAAGCAAACACAATCACTGGGAAAAACAGTGTAAAGGAAACTATACAGTATTAGTGAGTAAAAGTGAAAATGTCTGCTTACAAAAAAGAAAAAAAAACCAGACCATCTTCCCCTTCTGTAGCACAGGAGATCCTAAACAACCAGAATATCAAATCAAGGTATTAAGAATACAAGTAAATGAAACACATTATTACAAGGTAAGTGGTGGTAGCAGTCAAAACACATTTCTGCACAAATGAAGGTTTCTGTAGGTTCTTTCAAAGTACAGGCAGTAAGGGAGACACTCCAAAACTCAGGTGACATTTGTGATCAAGAACTGTGGAAGCAGAGTCCTGCGCTGCTGGAAGTGGAACAATGTTGGTTTCCAGTGATGCACAATAAGTGCCTTGATCTGTTTGTACAACTTCCTCTCGGGACTGAAGCCCTCTTCCAAAGCCCTTTCACAGCTGCTGGAACCAAAAGCAGGCTGTAGCTGCCTGACTCATGTGATGAGCTGCTGCAATCAGTTTTCAACACTGGCAGATCACCCAAGGCAACTGAGATGACTCTAATTTTAGCATGCCAAGGGAAAAGCCAGGAAGTTGTTCAGTGTGACTTCAAGAGAGTTGAGTGTTGAGGTCAAGAACCAAGCAGCATGATCAAAATCATCTGCTTAGGCTTGTATGCCACCTGTGTTTTTAACTTCTCTGTGTTTGGTTCACTGTAGAAGGAGTGGCTCCCTTTTTCAGACCTTCCTCCCTACTCTCCTTCAAGTGAAGGAGGTTGGAAGGTTGCTCTAGCTTCACTAGTGTGTGATTCTGTGAAGAACACTGGGACATTGTTTTTAACTATACCACTGAAATAAAGAGATAAAGCTTTTTAGAAGCTCCCAAAATTCATCTTTATGCCGTTAATGCTCTCTCAACATGCTGCATTATACACATTAGAGAGCCCGAAGAGCGTGACCTCATTTTTTATTTTTTATCAGCAATGATTTAACTTTAAAGGAAAACCATGAGCACATAAAGGGAAAACCATGGGATACACTGTAAAGGATACTGGGAACGAAAGCAATGCATGATATGACAGATATGGCCATCCTTATGTGACACATGAAGTAAGTGTTCCATCGTGGGCAGGACTTGTAAGAGATTATAGACTGAAGTGTGATGTATACAACACCCGAGCCAAATGCCACCAAAGCTCCTATGTCATGGACGCTGGGAACAGCCAGCTCCTGGAAAGGGAATCAGCACAATGGTTAGCTGCCATTACCCAAAGAAACTAGCAGGTAGTGCACATGAATGTAAATTGTCTGCATGACATTAGAGGAACTAGACTGAATACTAAGGAAATAATTTCTAATTCCAGCTTTGCTTTGATCTCCTGCCTTGAAACGTCACCTGACCTTGAGCAAATCTCACATCCCCTTCATGCCTCAGTTATTCTAGTGGCAAATGGGGATCAAGATGTACTGTTCACTAGTTGCACATATACAGTGAAAAGATTGAAGGCCTGCAAGCCACCATTTCCAGCTTCCTGGGAAATTAAGGATGCTTGAAAACCTGCTAGATCAGATGCTTAGCTAGATTAGATTCTTATTATGCTCAGAACCCTTTCTACAAACTGCACTTGACATGGAAAGCAGGGTCAAGGTGGAGGAAATAGAAATGAGATGAGGAAGGAGTTTATGGAGTGGCAATGAGACACAACAGAGATTAGATAAGAACCAGTGTTATAACTGTCAAGGAATCCCTCTGGAAACATTAGAATCAAAGTTTCTCCGCCCCTGACTCTCACAAATTTTTTTGCATTCCTGATTTGTCTTTTCCTTATCGAAGCCAAGTTTGTTTTCTATTTCAGTCAGGCATCATCCAACATTTATTTTTTGTGCCACATATAAATTTTATCAATAAGAACAGGGATATTTTAAAGTAAAATATGATTAGAATAGACTGCAGTACCTGTGGTATTTGCAATCCACACACACTGCCTGGATGCAAAGTTAAAAAGAGCAAGTTACCATCCTAAGGCAGAGGGGTTTTTTGTCTGAAAATACTATTTCCATTACATGTAAAACTGTACCGGCTGTTGGAGGACCAACAGTCTTTATTTTCAATTTCTGTGTGTGTCATCATGTCACTGTATGAGCAAAACAGTATTTAACAAAATGTTCCAAGGTAGTCCATCCTTTAAAAGAAATAATGCAGCTGTTTCCACAGATTTTAAGGCAATATCTCAAGCCACCTGCCAATTAAATTTAACTTGATTCTAGGCCGAAGCTTTCAGTGCAATTGTCCTAATATTTGTGTCAGAATCTACATTATTATACACTTCCTCACTAGAGGTGAAATGAATAATCTGTTTCAGTATTTTTTCTCCTTATTGAATTTTCTTTCAGACACTGAGGGGGGGACTTTTCGGTTTGTGATGAGGTGTCTAACCCTTTCCAGCAAAGTAAGCAGCAGTTCTACACATCTCTACCAAAAGATAAAACGTTGTTATGCCATTTCCTACAGACTCAAAAGTTTAACAGGATGATATTGTGCTCAGTGTTCTAACCAGTGAAATGAGATTGGTTTATTTTGTAGAAAATTCTGCAAGTGAGTGTGCCACCATTCAGCCAAAAATGCAGATGCTTTTGTTAGTCTGACTTACTCAGCCCTACCTGATTATAAGCGAATTAAACTTGTTTTTTACATTCAAGTTTTCACAGAAAAAAATGTGCAGCAAAAAAATACATGTAGTACAGACCTGTTACAAGACAAGCACACAGAAAACACCTTAATTAAATTAATTAATAATAATAGATAATCAATTATTAATAATAAAATTAATTAATAACTCCTTAAGCAAAAAATCTCTTGTATAGGAAGGAAACAAGTGTGTTGCTGCAAAGCTACTGGGAAAAGGCAAGAGCAAGAAAGGCATTCTTACTCCATTTTCCAAGGGTCTACATGAGGATAATGTTAACCACTGTTTAGTTGAAATTTTTAACGGTAAAACAATCTTATTTTATTTTCATTTTTGTTATTAAATTTACAGTCATACCTGAAAAGTTGCAACTATGCCCATTCCAGTGCAGCCCATCAATCCCACACATAATGTAAACATATTGCATGAAGACCTAACGAAGTGTGATGTTTCATTTTGCTTCGCTATTAATAAATATCTGATGTACATTGTAATTGCAGCTGAAAAAAAAAAATGTGTTTTGTTCAATGATCATATATTGATTATATTTTAACACCTTTTCCAGTAACACATGACATGCAGAATAAAATTATAAACATAATACAATAAATAATACTACCTTTAACTCTGCTGGAATGAAGAAGTTAATTCAGATGAACTTTCAGATAGAACTTCAACATTATCTTAGTCTTAAAGTTGCATAATATAACTATCTAGAACCAAAGGCACATCAGTTCAAGAAAAGCAGTAATTTAAATCCCATTCTCCTGGGTGTTTTGGGCACAGAAGCATTGTCATCCCACATTAGGAACTGATGTTTCAGGGAGATAAGAACCATAAGCTGGAAGTGGGAGGCCTTATTCTGCTCTGAGATACAGTCTTAGGCCAGAATTACATCTCCTTATAATGGATGGTCTGAAGAATTATTCCCTTTTTGTAGAGTCACTGCATGCCTGGCCCTAATATGCAGGTCACTCCTGGCAAACACCTGTACTGAATTAGGAAATCATGGTTCTCCAGGGTATAATAGGCTGTAGACTGAACTCCACAGTTCCATAATACAGAGCACAGTTTCAGCCTATCTACAGTTAGAAAAATACATCAGGTAACTTTGCCTAGGCACTATGAGGTTACATGAAACACTCCAAGATTGTGTATGAACGAGGCTCTTATAAAAGGTAAAATATGTGATGTTTACTTTGCCTTAAGGCCATCATAGCTACATATATACAGAGGTACACAGCTCTTGATCCTCCATCCTCTAAAAGACAATAGCAAATGCCAGACTTCCTGATTCACATCAGTTATTTTGTAGAGGAATAGGCACATTGTGGAGAAAACCAGGTGTTGCTTTAACACTGTTCTTCCCTTTGCTGTAGCATCTTAGCACCTAAAGTTTCTCTACATCAGAGTTTTTGCAGAGTAATTATGCCATCTTTGTTCCACTTTTATTTCCAGTGTGCTGACTTCTTTGCACTGATGAGGTGCTCTGAAGAGACACAAGTGCCTCTAAGCCTGCGCTAACTGCTCCTAAGGACCCAACTCTCCAGGTATTACTTACATCTGCCTGATACTGCCATGTGACTGTGGAGAGGTTTTTCTGCAGAATACTGAATACATTTCTGTAATTAAAGCAGGCGTTTTTCACTAATTATCATATCTCCATTCTGGTCAGCCCAAATACTTTATACATACCTAGAAGTGCTGAAATATTAATCATAAAACCAAAGACACCGCTCTCCGGAGGTTTAGTTCCAGTGTCGCTAAAGCAGGAAGGGAGACAAATTACAAGTTAATTGAGACCTGTGAAACATAAATGAGACAATTGAAATCCCGAAAGAAATATAATTTGTGTGAACTGCTGCTGTGTGTGTAAGGCAATTCATCTTCTTCTGCACCATTTGTAGTAGAGAATCCTTCTTTTCAAAAAGAAAGCATATTTTGAGAGCATACTCTTTGAACTGTGTTTCTTCTTTTTCTGTATGCAATATGCAAAGATGTGACAGACCTGTACTTTGGTCATGAATGACATGATTACATAAATGACATTTTAGAATTAAGGTCTCTTATCTGCTGAATTAACACTGTGATAGAGTAAATATATCTAATGGCAGTCACTTAAGATGCGAGAGAATTTGGTTTAATTTCTTTGAAAGGACTTTATGAGAGAAATTGTGTTCCATGCCCAGGAATGTTCCTAGCAACTGTTTAATTTACTAATGTAGATACAGCTTAAGAGTACTCTATCTCCAAGGTGTTGTAAGTCTCTTCTGATGAAACACTTCACCCTTATAGGGAATAATTAGAAGTTCACTGGGACAGAGACAGGGAGCATGAGTGTGAGAATATCTACAGAATTTATATATGTATACACATGCACGTCTACATATGTGAAAAACATAATGTATACAAAATATTTGTTTTGTAGAAAATGGAGCACCTTCACCATAGAATCCTTTTCCCTCTTTTCCCTACGTATGTGCAAGCACCCACCCCAGAGAATGCCCTTTTCCTCACAGAATGAACATACTCCGGAGAGAATGTGGGCTCAAGCCCACTCAAGCAGAACTCTTCTATGGAAGGTGAGTGCTCTGTTGAGAGAACAGTACTATGATCTTACCACCTCTTTGTACCGTTTTTTCTTCTCTGATGTCTATTTTTTCTTGTTTAGCATACAAGCAGTTGATATCTATTTGATCAGGTTCTGTTGGTCAAGCCGATGGAAAACATCTACTTCAATCTTTACATAATTTGAGTGTGAGCTAAGTTTTCAGTTACTAGGCAGTCCCAAGAGGCAGGATGGTGTGTTTGAACAGAGGCACCCAAAACCTCTGCTATCAGATATGTGAACACGTAAGAGTTTTAGCTAATGCCAAAGTTTAGTGGACACTGAGCAAAGATTCTGAGAACAAACCTTTCTCCTAGAGAGGCAGTGTCAATCTGCTGGAGGGTAGGAAGGCTCTGCAGAGGGATCTGGACAGGCTGGATGGATGGGCCAAGATGAGTGGTAGGAGGTTCAGCAAGACCACGGCCTGGGTCCTACACTTTGGCCACAGCAACCCCAGGCAGTGCTGCAGGCTGGAGAGCAGTGGCTGGAAAGCTGTCCAGCAGAAAAGAACCTGGGAATGCTGGTTGATAGCAGCTGAAAATGAGCCAGTGTGTGCCAAGTGGCCAAGAAGGCCAGTGACATCCTGGCCTATATCAGCAACAGTGTGGCCAGCAGGACTAGGGCAGGGATTGTTCCCCTGTTCTGGCTCTGGTGAGGCCACACCTCAAGTGCTGTTGTGAGTTTGGGCCCCTCACTGCAAGAAGACATTGAGGGGCTGGAGCATGTCCAGAGAAGGGCAGCAGTGCTGGGGAAGGGTCTGGAGCACAAGTCTAATGAGGAGCAGCTGAGGGAACTGGGGGTGTTTAGCCTGGAGAAGAGGAGGGTCAGGAGTGACCTTATCACTCTCCACAGTCACCTGAAAGGAGGCTGTAGTCATGTTGGGGTTGGCCTCTTAGGTAACAAGCAAGAAGGAAACAAGGAAATGGCCTCAAGTTGTGCCAGGGGAGATTTAAATTGGATGTCAGGAAAAATTTCCCCACACAAAGAGTGTTTAGACATTGGAATGGACTGCCCAGAGAGGTGGTGGAGTCACCATCCCTGGAGAGGGATCCTGTTGCTAAAGGAAAGCCTGGACTTATTATTGCCATGGTCTGGTTGACATGGTGGAGTTCAGTCATAGGTTGGACTCAGTAACCTCAGAAGTCTTTTCCAACCTATGGTGATTTTGTGATTCTGTGATTCTGGGTATAATGGGACAAGTAGGTACTAGCTAGAGATATTTTTTATGTCCTTCAAGAAGATGAATACTCTTCATTCCAACAGTGAGGCTGGATTAGGTTTCAGTGCTAAGATTCTGAAGCTACCACTGAGTACAGCCAGAATGACCTCAGCATGAATGCTCTCCACGTGCAAAAGAGAAAGTACTCTCTACTTAAGCAATCACTCTCAAGGATTTTGACAATTTTTTAAGTTCAGGACAGAAGTGTATGACCATCTCAAATGACTCGATTATTTTAGAAATTTGTGTTTGCTCTCCAATCCCTTTTATGTTATTGAAGGATTTGTTTAACAAAAGTTGCTAAGATCATTTATCAGCAACAGAAGAAAGCTTAGGATAAAGGTAGGATCTTTTTCTATGAAAAGCTGATGAAAAAAATAGAGAAAATTCATATATTTCTTTTTACTAGGTTGGTTCCAAATTCTAAGACAACAAAAGTTCAGACCAGGCTTTTAGGTGAGTTTTTACAACTTGTCAGGCATTGGGAATCCCTATTCATCTGAATTTTCTTGTTGTAATGCTTTCTGAAGACTTGTTCCAGCTTGTAGTCTGTATTAATCTTGTTTCTCTTTGACAGTGAAATTGATGAAAACAGTAAACGAAGTCTTTTTTTGTTGCTTTGATATACCTGAAAATCATCTTATTTCATGTTTCATTTAGCCCATTTTTAAACCTTGAACTTCATCTTTTTCTTTTTGTTTCTGGAGTGTTTTCATTAACACAACAAAGGAATCAATTTAAAACGTTGGCCACTTGTGACAATCTTCAAGGACTTTTTCAAATCAGAAACCACTCTGTGGTAAGTACAGGACTGTAATCACTTCAAAGCTTTTGAAGGGCTTTAGGTGAGAAGAGAATGGAATTGGCACACACATAGAAAGCCATTTGAAGTTCTTGGAACACATTGTAGCAGCAATCCAAATAACCTGAAATTGCACTGAACTCCATTTTTTAACAGAGTATTTTCTCAGGCTAAAGGTTTATAGGTGATTTTTGCTGTTGTGGATTTTTAAACTCAACAATCTTAGATTATGTTGTAAAGAAAATTCATACCAGGAATATTGCATCACAATCTATTTACAAAGTACTGCACTGGATTTTAAGGACACAGTCTTCTTACTACTCTATTTTTCCATTAAAAAAATCCATGAAGCTAAATGAGTACTTGGATTCATATTCATTTTTCTTCTAGTCTGCTGCTTTGAAAAAAAAAAAGATTAGCAAAAAAAGTATTGGTGACAGTCACCTCCTTTTTATGAAAAATAAAAAAATAAATAGCATATTTGAAACAAAAATGTGCTCACTTATTTGAGCTGTTGCATAGGTGAGCTCAAGCACCATGGAAAAGATGAGGAACCCTGTATGAAAATGACAGCATTTGTGTCACCATCTCATGCAGACAAGTTTTAAAAAAGTCTTCTGAAGAGCAGAATGACAAGAAGATGAAAGAGACAAGGAATAAATACGTTAGGGCCAAAAGACTCATCATCATTGGATTTTCTTCAGAGCCATCGTAAACTATTTCTCTTCAAACTGAAGTCCCAAATTTTTAAAATAGGAAGATTCTGTTACACTTACAGGGATTTGACTTCTCCAGAGGTACCAACTGGTAGCAAATATTTTCAGGAAAATTTCCTTTACTCTTTCACTGAGAATTCAAAAGAGCGAACCACCATCCCAGCACATCCAAATTGGTTTGGATTTTGAGCAGTGTGAGTAATAGGACTAATTTGGGCACAACCTCATAATCTTTTAGGACTCAGATGCTAAAAACCACAAAATCATATTCATTTTATCTACCAAGAATTGTATTTATGTGGTTTACTTGATGAGACATTAGCACAGCCTCAATGACAAATTTAGGTGTAGTCTCTCACTGTGACAGCTGCTACATTGAAAGCAAATGTTACTAAAAATTAATGTTACTTCAAGGCATACACAGAGTACTTGGGGAATGTATGTAAGAATTACAGAAACGTTGAACTAAAGTTTGCCAGTATTCTTCTCTTTTGTGTAACTGGAATTTCCCCATACGAGCTCTATTTAATTTTTATAGTTTGTTTTAAGATATTGCACAACTGAAATGTTGCAACATTCTTCCTCTTTTTATCACTCTTAGTTTTACTAAATCACATTCTCAATCACATGATTCATATTCTTAGGCTAAAGCAATGATCTGCAAATTAAGACTATGAATATGGTATGACTATTGTCCAAAGTACTTAGAAGAAAACCTTGTATTATTCCCAAATGCATCTTCTATGAAGTTCTTATGCTTAGACCATGTGCCTTTAGAATTGTTGCAGGTGCTTCACCAATAGCCAATGTATAGCCTTACTCCAAATGTGGTGTTAAAAGGATGCAACATAAACAAGACTTTTAAAAAGCTTTACTAATAAATGCAGAGGGACTGAAATGTGAGTGGGAATCACTGGTGCAGCCTCTTATGTCTTTGTTTTATTTGGGTTTTTTAGGCCATATGGACTTTTATTGTGATTCCATAGCTAAAGGACAAGAATGATCTTTTCTGGGAGCTATTCCGTTAAGTTGATATAACTATGGCAGTTGTGAGTACATTCACTAGAGTTGTACAGTTGTGACTTAAAGGTTTGGTCCATCCCTTTTAGAAAGAATGACATAATTAAGATACTTGGGCTGTCAAAAACTTAACTCCAAACAAAACTGTACATAAAAATCCACATCCTGTTCTCTCATATATTTTATTCTATGACATGGCTTCAAAATAAGAAACATAATTTGTCAAATTTCTTACTACAGGATCTCAAAATATTTCTGGACACAAACCATGTACAGTTATATCAAATTATTTATTTTTATTAGTTAATAATGGATAAATGGCACTGATCACAAGCACTTTTGTTTTAGTAAAGCTTTGTGTGTAATCAAGGATGAGCAGTAGGGTATTTGTTCAAGTACAAGAACGAGGTTTTCCAAGAGCTTTCCAGATTTGTGCCGAGAGTCTTAAAAAGATTTGCTAATATAAGCATGAAGCCCAACTTTCTCTGGCTCAGTTTGAATGAAGTTCAGCTGTCTTGTGGGTTGTGGTGTCATTTACTCTTGCCTATGATGACAAACTCTAATTTTCAATAAAATTTTCTTGTATGTGCCAATCAGGTTAGCAGTCTTCTGAAATTATGCATGTCCAAAAAGTCCTTCAAGGAATTAGGTCTAGCTGCATCTTGAAAGCTGTATTTAAAAACCTTGTTTAGATGTTCTGTGTATCAAAGACACTCTTGGATTTCTGGCTAACCTTCAATCTATTGAGAGATAAATACTAACATTTTCATAGTTTAAATTTAAATGTTAACATAAGCCATGCACAAAGAATGACTTACGCAGAATTGCACTTAAATGAAAAAGGTTATAGAAAAGAGATGCCAGGCATCTCTTGGGAAGTCTTTCAAACCCAGTGGTCCTATATTGAAATATTAAAAATGCATGTTTGTGGGGTGTGTGTACTGCAAAAGCCGTCACAGGGCTTCGAGTCCAGTCATTGTCTGGTGCACTTTGACCTAGTTCTGGAGTAATACAAACAAAATTACACTTCCACCACGTAAGCGTAAAGATGTTCTAGGATCAGGCCTGCGTTGGCTGCAGCAGAAAACGTTCATGTCCTTTCCATGGTGTCTCCGCCGTCTGTGTCCTGTGACTCTCAGAGGTTCTAGAGGTGTGATGGGTGCCGGGAGTGCCCAAGGTGTTCCCCGGTCACCGGGAGGCCCCGCCGCCACTGCCTCCCCTCCCCTGGGGACCCCACACCCCCTCTCCTCCCCTGCGGACCCCACAGTCCCTCCGGGAAGCCCCTCGGGACACCGCCCATGGTCACACACACGCAAGCCCCGCGCCCCCGCCTCACCTGATGTAGGGGACGAGGGGCTCGACGTGCCCCGCCAGCACGGCGATGGCATAGGAGATGATGAAGGCGGCCGAGGACCAGCTGACGAGCAAAGCGGGCACGAAAGCCACGCCGGGCATGCAGCACAGCATCGCCGCCCGGGGCATCGGCAGCTGGGCGGCAGCGCCCTGGAGTCACGGCCCGGGAGCGGGGACTGGCGGCGCATCCGCGCTCACCCACGCGTGCCCGTCCCCGCCGGCAGCTGCGCTGCCTCTCCCGCAGCCCCGGGGATGCCCCGCCGGGCGCTGGCTTCCCTTCACTTTCGGTTCTCCGCTGCGCTCCCCGCCCCCGACGCCGGCGGAGAGCCCGGGACAGCCGCGGGGCCCCTCGCCTTCACCGCTGCCTGCACCTGAAGCGCTTAGGAGAGTTTCTGACCGCAGAGTCTCCCCACAGCCCGTGTCCCTGGCGCTGCCGCCTCTCCGGCCGCACACGCCCCGTCGGGGCAGGGAGGCGGGCGGTGACATGCTGCCGGAGAGTGCTTGCCAGGGTCTGCGGGTCGTGCCGGCGGCTTGTGCCTTCACAGCTGTCTTTAAAAGGGCTAAAAATGGGTCCAGTGGGAGCTGCAGGGGCTCTTCGCAGCTCGCTGGGCGGGGAGAGGCCGTGGGGGCACGCAAAGCGGGTCAGAAATTGTGCAGGTCCCATTACAGAGTCCTGCACACACCTCATCCGCCTTGGACTTTCGTTTCATACATATAATGTAACCTCGATTTGCAAATTTTCCCTGAGATTCACTTTTCCACATGCTTTGAGGGAAATCATAGTTTAGTTCAAAATCATGGCTATTCAGCACTTCCACTTTGGTTTACCCTGAAGCCGTGGACAATCTGTCAAGGGTGTTTCTGTTTCCTTTGATTGTTTGTAGTGATCAGCCCTCCAAACCAACATCTAAACTCAAGGTCACTATTCTGTTACAAAGACCTGTGTGTGCATACTCTGCCTCTCTCCCTGAGAATGTATTGAGGGTCTTGCCTTCGGTGCACATTCCCTGTAGTGGATGCACACAAGGTGCATCCTTTGGCACGCCTTTGAAGGGGTTAGGAACGGAAATAGAAATTGCATAAAAGGACTAGGCACGGTATAGCTTAAAGCAAGTACAGAAAAGTAATAAAAAAAATGATTCTACCACTAAGACTGGAGGTAGTCTGCAACCTTCTTCTTGGCAGTAGCAAGTTGCTCATGTTCTTAACATACAAATTGAGCGTAATAGTTCATGCCATGCCACTAATTCATACTTCACATTTCCACAGCTAATCTGCCTTCTAGTAAATTTGAGTGACAGAAATTTCTGACTGGAAGCACAGGTTCATTTTTCTTTATGTTAAAGGTGCAAAAATAATGGAAAGGAGCTAATATTTGAGTTGCCTTAATATGTTGGTTTAAAAATTTTGTGTAATTATGCCTCAATATCAGGTATCTTGGTTTTTTTTCCTCTTGAAACAGAAAATTAAAGAAATACTGTACAGGAACTAAGTCTAGTCTCTTCGGTAAATAAATGAATGGTAGAAACATATTGATGATAATTATATTTATAGCAGCAGAATTTTAATTTTTAGTGCATCAGTAATTTAGTATTCTGGTTTGGGCCCTTGCAAAAAGAGGATGGAATTCACTTTATTTTACTGCATCAACATTTAAGTCGCATTGTTGTAAAAATGTTCCATCCACAGATCTTCAACTTCCTCCTACTACCTTTAGTTTTGTAAGTAGTAAATAAGTCACTCTCAAGTGTGAGTTGAGTATTTAAATTATTCACATGACTTTTTGAAGTGCCTGAACACTATTTGGAGTGAAAGAAAAGGACACATTTGGCTTAAGCAGGTGGCAATTGACTGTTTGGTGATCATCAGCAATGGCTCTTGTTGCTATGTAAATATTTATTGCAGCTCACCTGATGTTTAATTTTCTTTACAATTTTATTGTAGAAGGGAGTCAGTAACAACATATAATTTGAGCAGTGATCTTTAATAGGTTTTTATCAGAAGTGTGTTCATTAAAGATCATTAGAAGCTGCACGGAGTAACAAATACAGGTTACTCACAAATTTAGGAGTCATTTTATCTACTGGACTTGAGAACACTAGTGTGATATTTCAAAGAAAGTCTGTGTATTTTAATTTGTTTTGCTTTCAATAAATTATATTTAAACCCTAGCAGTATAAAAATATAAAATAACTATGGATTTTAATACAGCTCCATGGGACTTTTGTGGATGAAAAATTAGATATGAGTCATCAGTGTGCACTTGCAGTCCAGAAAACCAGGTGTATCCTGGGATGTATGAAAGCATGGGAAACACGACCAGAAGGTTGAGGGAGGTGATCCTGCCCCCCTGCTCTGCTCTGGTGAGACCTCACCTGGAACACTGCATCCAGCTCTGAGGTCTCTTGCACAAGAAGACATGGACTTGTTACAGTGGGTCCAGAGGAGGGCCACGGAAATGATCAGAGGGAAGAAGCACCTTTCTTTGTTGAAGAAAGGCCGAGAGAACTGAGGTTGTTCAGTCTGGAGGAGAAAAGGCTCCAGAGACAACACATTGCATCTTTTCATTATTTAAATGGGGCTGAGAAGAAGGACTGCTCGAGACTTTTTACCAAGATCTGTAGTGACAGCACAAAGGGAAATGGCTTTAAACAAAAGAGGGTAGGTTTAGATTATGTATTAGGAAAGAATTCTCTGTTCTGAGGGTGACGAGCCACTGTGACAGGTTGGCCAAAGAAATTGTGTATGTCCTGTTCAAGGCCAGCCTGAACAGCCTGATTGCTTTAAGCAATCTTGTCTAACGGAAGGTGTCCCTGCCCACAGGAGTGGGATTGAAACTAGGATATCTTTATTGTCCTTTCTGAACGAAACCCTTCTATGATTCTATGATTCTAGGATTTAACAAAATAATCAGACTACTTCAAATTAGAATTATTTGAAAAATAAATATGTCAAGATGCGCAAATAATACCACATCCATGTCAGTGATTTGAAAACACATGAAGGTAAGGAAATAATAACGGAAGAGATCTAAAACAGTGCTAGTGGTACTTGTATCCCCTCTTTTCTCCTGTTTTACTCAAAATCTGGTTTCCATGGATTTTATATTTATTATATTCAAGTATTCTTTATCATGTGTATTTTCCAAACTCATTCATTATGAAATTACTTGTAACATGAAAGACCCAGTTAGAAGAATCCCCTTCCCCAAACATATTGGGTTTTAATATCTCTGCATGGTTTTTACATTGAACTTGTACAGTATAGTTACAGTAGCATTTACTTCCCTGATTTGGTAAAGAGCCTGCTGGAAGATGGAAGGATGGAAGAACAAGGTGAGACAAGAAAATGGTAAGCAGTAAAAGTCTGGAAAGAGAGCAAGAGAGATGTAGTTCAGCTACTTCTGGATATCTGTTGCTACACACAAGCGCTAGGAGAAAAAGCAGCCTTAATCTGTGAATGTGATGACTAAATTCTTCTATTAAAAACTGGCTAATAACTGGTTTATTAACACAGGTTGCACCAGAAATACATTTACAGAAGGAATCAAATACACTACCTGTACTTCTTCAGATTACTGTGTGAAGAGTTCAAGCTGGTGTGTGCTATCTCTTCCCTTCCTCTTTGGTCATGTGCCAGAATCTGTAACCATCTTTCAGTAACAGAAGACTGTGTAAACTATTCTCATTCTGACACAAAGTTTGGAATAGCAATAGTAACAACCCACAACATCTGTGAAATCTTACACTGTGAGGCATTCATGACACGATGTTAATATTTCTGAAAGATAATGTGATTTAGTTATAATGCAGTTTTCAGGTGTTACTGTTTAGCAGATGGTTTATTTTGCTCCATTTGTTTTGGGTTCCCTCTGTAGGTAGCTAGATTACATCTAAAGGTCTAACTGAAATGCAGGTAAAAGATATCTTGGCTGTCAAAAAGATTGGACAAGTCAAAAGCTGACAGGTCCCTTAAGAATGAAGAGAGGTAACTACGGGGTTGAAATAGTGTAATTTCATCTCTCAAAAAAATCAAACCAAACCAAAACAAACCAAAAAACAAACAAACAAAAACCCTAAAACCAAAACCAACCAAAAAAACCCGAAAAACAACCAAGAAACCAACCAAGCAAACAACCAAAAAAAACCAAAACACACCACATAAACACCCCCACAAAAAAACCCGAACAAAAAACCCTCAAACCCAAAAATGAACAGAAGTTTCCTCTAGGTACAGGACAGATTAATATCTTGCAATAATGATGAGGTGTGAAAATGTTTATTCCAGAATTTCTAGAGAAGATTAGCTCTCAAAATGTATTTTTTTTACTACCTCACTCTGTATTTTCAGTTACTTCTTGGGTAATGTTTTTTCATATAAAATGTTTATTGGGACAAATCTTTGTTTCCAGAATGCAGACTGACAAGGACTATAAGGGGCAAGAGAGAGACAGTTTAGCTGCAGATAACCCATTCTCCAGTGGCCTTGTTGTCCTTCATTCTAAATGAGGTAGTGAACATGCTGAAGCAGTTAGTGGGAGAATTTGGCTCTGGCATTTTGATAATTTTGGCAGTACATTTTTGTAGAAGCACATTTTTAGTGAAAAGTAAATCTTTCAAAGTGAAATGGAAACTTTTTATGTGGCCTTGTCATCTGAAAGAAATACCTTTGCAGTTTTCTTAGTGGTATACAGTAGCTGGCAGTAAGTTGCTTGCTGAAGATTAGGAGATAGTAATGAAATTCATGAGTCAAATTAGAATGCAAAGGGATTAAAGGAATCAGACTCTAAACAGTGAGAATTTGATCAATCCTAGGAAAAGCTATCAAAAATACCTTTTTTCTCAACATCAGAAGTGACTAATAATATGGCTATATCCAACACAAAACCTCCTGGAAATGGGGAGTACTCACTGCTGAAAAATCAGATTCTATTTCCATATGTTAATCTAGATTTGCCAGCACAATTTAGGGGTGTTAGTTTGTCTACCTTTACCACACCATATTGTTAAATACAGGGTGCACAATGATTTCTTCCGGTATACCATGCTTTGCACATTGCTGGCTGAATTACTGTTTGCTTCTTTCATGAGTTTCCTTTTTATGTGTCTGGCCACAGCTGACACCAAGATCTAACAGGGCCAGAGAGAGCTGCTATGTGTGCTTCAGGGTAATACTGTGAAATCTGTTTATGTTGAAATTGCTTCATTCCAGCTGATATATACATAACAAACAGATGTACCTAGTAAAATGTAGTTTTACAAAACCTAAATATTGTGTTCAGTTTTGTGTTTTCAGTTTTAACAAACTGTTCTTTCCATCCTTTCCTGGCCTTTGTCCATGTCCTTCATAGTTCTTCAATATCAAAGCTTGTGCTGCATAGCAAATCTGTTATGACCACAAAAAACATGGGAAAAAGGCAGAAGGATTGTCCTCGTTCAGTAAAAATGCACTGAAATCAGTATCATGAGACATAAACAAATGCTCAGCTTTGTAGCTGGCAATGAGCACTGCGATAACCCATGGAGCATCCTGCTTCTTATTTGTTTGAGGGACTTTGGATTGAGGAACAGCTGGTGCAGCTTGGGAGTCCCAGAGGAAAGATCATGAACTACACCTGTGTCTTGTTTGTACCAGCTCCTTCACACTCATGAGCAGCAGTTAATGGCTGGACTCAATGGTCTTACAGTATTTTCCAGCCTAAAGAATTCTATGTCTCTATGTTCTGAAATAAAATAGATATGAAAACCAGCTAATACGGCTTTCTAAAAAAGTGTTGTAGCAATTATTCCCACTCTACTCTCTATGTAGTCTCTTAAGAATTTTTAAACATGAAAGTGTATTTTCAACCATCCAAGGAAATTGTTCATCCTAAAGAGGTCCTTTAACTATTCAATCCTTCTGTCTGATACTGTGATCCATACCAAATGATGGAGAGCTAACTAACCAAAATCAGATGCTCTTCTAATGTTTTGAGTGTCCATCTCACTACTGTGATGTAAAAGGTACATGTTATTTGATACAGCCACAAAATCCTACTGACCACTGTAAATCACTAAAAGCACCTCCATTATTTTCTGCTGTCTGCTGCTGAGTGGATTTAAAAGAGTACCCTGCCCATTTCAACCATCAAATCTAAACAGTCTGTTCTCTGTGCTATTGCAACCTGGCAGGATTAACAAAAGAAACATAAATTCTGTCACTATGATGTAACAATGCCATCAGTGTACTAAAGACTCTGTGTTTCCAGTGTTAAAATAAAAAATAATACCTTTTTAACCTTCAGAATAATCAAACATTTCATAGAACTAGACTACTGTGAGAAATTCTATTCTACCCTATTCTATTCTTCTCTAGTTAAAATGATTGTTAAATATCAAGGATAACGAACTGTAACTGTATATTTTCAAAAAGAACGATGAAATTTACTATTTATGAAATAAAGTAACATTAATATATTTCCTAATATAGATCAAATACATTAAATCACAGCCTGGGGAGATTTTCCAGGATATTTCATCCACTTCATTAGGGACTTTGGAAACAGACATAAAGATATGATTCGGTTTGAAGGCCACTGTCTATTTAAATTTTAGTTTACCATTGCTAAGACCGTATTTCTTTAAAAAGCAAGGGCTTACTATAAAGAAACCCAAGGACAAAAAACCTAACACCCCAACAAAAACAACAAAAGCCCCAAACCAACCAAAACCAAGAGCAAATGCCAGATTCTGCAGAGTTTCAAAAGGTTTCTTCTGGCTTTCTGTGAGCATTTATTATTTTAGTTTGAAGTGTGCAGGAAATAGCAGATCTTTCAGAGTAAAATGTTGGCGAATATTATGCTTAGAAAATCTGATTTTGCTGCCAGGTGCAGATGCTGCCTCAGCTTCATCTAGATGCTCACTTTCAGAGATTTTTCAAATGGCATTTTTCCAGTCCTTTGCTCTCTAGGCACTGTTTTTTCATTCGTTTCTGAGATACTACTGTTTTCTCTTTAGTTATACTTCATTTTTACCAGCCATGCTCTTCAGATTATTTTAAATATTCTTTCAAGTATCTGCAGAAATAAAAAAGAACCGGAAAGTGTAGGACCTGACTGATGTTTCAGAGACATTTTTTTTTTCTGGTAGAGAAATGGGTACAGTAGAGAAATGGATATGAAGAAAAAAAAAGGATTCTATATTCTATGAAGAAAATCTTCAAATAAAAAGTCATAAATGTTCCTTTATACCCATCCAGAGGGTTGGGAGCTGAACATCTGAGGGTTTTCATTTTCAAAAGCAGTGAAATACTGAGCACGATTTTAAAATCTCCACTTTTGCAGCAGTTCTAAGTGAAAACTCTCACTACCTGCATATAATTAGAATGCATTTGCTCTTGAGTCTAAAATTACTTTAGACTGATTAAGAGATAATCCATTACAAGACACAGCAGCAAGGTCTACCAGTATCTCTCAGAAACTGATCACTTGTATTCAATCTCTATTTTAGAGGTAATGTCAGTGGCATTGAGTCTCACCAAAGCCTGAGAGCTCTATAAATGGTGAGTCAAAATGAGATTATGTGTTGAAGGATAGAATCCTGCTCAGTGACTGTCTTCTTACTCTTTTATGTTCTGAATGCCTAATGTGATTTAATTATTGTATTTGATGGATAGTGACACTACTAAATTCACAGTGCCATACCAAGATATTAATTCCAGTATGCCTAAGGCTACTGTTTTAAATTTCAGAAGCATAGATATTACAGGTTTTTGAGAGGGTGGAGTGGCAGGGAGAGAAGTCCTAGAAGACCTTATTACCTCCCAGTTCCCTTCCATAGAGAGTGCCTATTCAGCTCTTCAAAGTAGTGACAAACTCTCCACAGGCAGATCACCACCCCTCTGTTCTGAACTTTTACTTGCCTGACTTGAGACACCTCTGAATGTTGTGAAGTTCAGAGCATTCACAACTGAAACCAAAATCCCTAAGAGTGAACTGCTGGGCCTTCAGAGTACTATGTGTTATAGCCTGTATTGTGAAAATTCACACTTCAAGTGGAATAGGCATGAAACTTGCTGAATTTTGTCTTTACCTTTGTGGCCAGTAATTTTTGGCCTCATAGAAGTGCTACAAATTTAATTCATGTTTATTAAAGAGACCATATAGAGATGAATACAGGAAACCTGTGTTGATGATAATTCTCTTTTCTTTAGAACAAAATTCATGAAATGTCCAGTGAATAATATTCTTGGCTAACAGAAAAGCTTGAAAGGCTCAGTTGATTATTTCTTTTGCCTCAACCAAAGATAATTACACTGTTGCCTTGGATGTTTAGCTCTTACTGTTCTCTTTTCCCAGCAAATGAGAGCACAAAAGACCTGGAAACAGCTACTACTGGACAAGTTTACCACGTCCAGTAAGAAATTCTGCCTTCCTCAAGATTTTGAGGATTACAGAATCTCCATTCCTGTCGAAAGAAAGTAAACATTAGAGAGAGAAAAAATATTGGTGAAGGCAACTTGCAGAAAATCACGATCAAGATAAAGTGTGTTTATAACTGTTTGACTGCTTATTTAGATTACATCATAATCCACAGGAGGCATGCCTTTGTCTTGAGTGCTGCTACGTGCACCTTTGAGTTAATACAAAAACAAGAACAGCCAAGTAGATCATCCCAAGAGCCCAATGGTTTACATGGATAATGACTTGGCAAGGCTTTTAAGTATATGTTGGATTATAATGGCAGCACCTAATTTTTACATATCCTGACATCTAGTGGAATTTATTGCTCCTAGCAGAATATCTGTGCTCATTTGCATCTCCAATGACTGGGAGAAATGGAGAAAGTTAAGCATTCCATTCTTGGATGCAATTATAAAGTTCTCACCTGGAGAACTGTATAAGCATTGCATTAGATAAAATGTGAAAACAGAAGAATTTGGCCTAAGCCCTGCTCCTTTCAGACACATGCCCACAAAGACAGCTGCAAAGAGATACAAGGCCCCTGATCTGATTTCTGGTTTTGAGCTTGGAAGTAACATCTAGTGACAGACATAGAATAATCTCAACTTTGACAGATTGTCTCAAAAGGCATTTGAGCCTGCATCTGCTATGTGTACCTTAATAGCTTGCCATTAGTTAGCAAGCTGAGGGTGACCTTGTTTTCATCCTTATTCCATGCCTTTCACAGAATCACCAATGTTGGAAAAGACCTTAAAGATCATCCAGTTCAACCATTAGCCCACCATAATCACCCCTAAAATGCATCCCCAAGTGCCACATCCAGACGCCTCTTGAACACTTCCAGAGAGGGTGACCCTAATATCTCCCTGTGCTACTTATTCCAGTGCCTGACCAGTCATTCAGTGACATTATTTTTTCCTAATACCTAATCTAAACCTCCCCTGGCACAACTTGAGGCCATTTCCTCTCATCCTTTCACTTGAGCCATGGCAGAAGAGGTCAACTCCAAACTCACTACAACATCCTTTCAGGTGACTGTAGAGAGCAATGAGGTCATGGAGCCTCCTCTTCTCCAGAGTCTCCTGAGCCTCCTCTTCTCCAGACCAAACAATCTCATTTATCTGGAATAATTACTTTGATGGACTGAAGACAGGAAGAATCTGTAAGTCCATGGCAAAATGGAATATAGAGGAACATATGGAGTATAGAGCCCCGTTTCCTGTCACAAGCTTATTAGGCTGTCTCAAGGCTTGATAGGTATTTCTGCTGTTCCTGTTTGAAATATATTCCAGAACATGGTTTTGTCTTCTTTTTGTGTTTTGTTTTGTTTGCTTTGTGTTTTCCTGTGTTTTGTTTTAACCTTGTGACTGTATTGCATTTAGTTTAAGTAAGTTTCTGATCTCCATTTCTGTGATGTGGACAAGTCAAAACCTTTTAGTGTCTTTTCAGAAAGAAGGATCTGGTTGTTCCTTTTCATGCACCTATTTCAGTTTAAATATATATTCCTTGAATATAACTATTCTACACGAAAGGACAGATATAGTGCCATCATGATTTGTTCAACACCTTTTTATATCTCTGAGTCTAATGGTATGCTTTGTCTGATACTTTATAAAATAATTTAAAGATTATGTGAATGTTAATGGCTTTATCACATTGGTATCATATGGAAGTATTTATTAGTCTCTATAAATGCATCATCTCATGCTTTAATTATTAATCCAGGTCTTGAAGTAATTCGGCTTCCCCTGATTGGTTTTCTGCTTTACATTGGTGATATATCTCTCAGCTTCATCTTTTCAGCACATTCAGTTTCATTTCTGCATTTACACTGGATTGTTGACCAGAAATTTTTGTGGGTTTTTTTTTTTTTTTTAATCAGAAATAGGGGTTTTTCTCATAATCTGCATATGTGCTATACCTCAGTTCTCAATGAAAACCTCAGTCTGCTGATTCAGAATATCAGGCCATCACTGGTACTGCTGGCACAGTGCTGTAGGTGGTGGTAATGAGATGCTGCTAGGCAGTAATAGTAACTGAGTAATAATAGTTTAATAATAATAGCACAGTGCTTGAGCAGGAGGAGCAGGTGAGGGAATTTGCATAGATTATATTCCCCTAGGATAGTACTTTGGCACATGGGTGAGAACACGTGAAGGAGATAAGAGTTTAACTAGAGTCTTCTGTGTACCAAGACTGGAAGGCTGGGTTATCATGAAGGGCTAAATAAGTATTGTCAGGCTGATAACGCACCGTAAGGAGGAGGAACACAACACTATGACACGGCCTCTGAGGCTCTGCAGGTAACCCCTGGTGAATTTGCCATCCTATCCCACAGCACATTGTCAGGAAAATCCACAAATTCCAGAGGTTTAAGTCCAAAAAGCAGATAGAGGAGTCCTGCAACTTTATTTGAATAAAGGGAGAGAGTTCACCGGGGCACACACCCGCGGGGTTTGCCCTCTCGAGGTTTCGGAGGGCCCAGCCTCCTTCTATCCTAAACTCCCGGCCACATGTTGCTCTTCCTTTCCCCACTGGCTGAGGTACAGGGAAGGTAGAGCCTTCCAGAACTACCTACCATATAGCCTCCCTTGAACCCCTATTTTACCCCAAAGTTCAGGAGTTTAGGCTTGTGCAGACCCTTGTTTCAGGAGCCAAGCTGTGTGGGCTCTGCAAGAAATCTGCTGCCCTAAGTCAGGAGGGACATTAAGCCCCATTTCAACGACTGAACACCCATCCCTTCACCCATCAAATTGTTTGTAAGGACATTAGCTTTCCTCTCACCCTGGAGAAAGACAAAATGCTGTGACACTAAAAAGTTGATAGGAGAAGGGCTCAGTGGCTTGGGAGAGATGTGCCAAAGAGCCACGCCCTCTTGGACATTTCTTAAAGAACAGCTAGGTATAGTCCTCCCACACCACCACTGTGTAAATATACCGGGACAAAGCTCTGGAAAGGGTCAGGCATTGTTACTTCCCACAGGAAATAGAGGATCACAAGGATGATGTTTGTGACTCTGAAAAATTACTGCAGGGAGTTTTAAGAAATACTTAGAAGACCTTTTGATGCAGGGATAGACTGCAGACAGAGGTGCTCCAATGCCTGGCCTCCTGCAGGCCTCTGGCTCCCCGTGATTCTGCTCTGGCCACCAGCGGTGCCTCTGCCCGATCAGCGTTTGACAGCGGCGATGACAACAGCGTCCGTCCTATGCAGGCAGGCGGCTGAACGGCAGAATCCAGACTGTGCTGTCAGCTACTGATCGCTAACTAGTTTCTCGTTATGTTTTTTTCTTCAAGAGCTGTTCTTGAAGAAGTCCATCAGCAACTCTCTCCAGCCTGCTGATTCCCATTCCACGAAACCATCCCCGCACTTCATTTCTGTGCCATAACACGCACGGTCTGCTTAAATTAAATCTCGGCACGCAGCTCGGCTGTATCAGCGTGATGTCCGCAAGCCCTCAGCGATGGGAACAAGTCAATTCGCCGCCTCCGTGAGGGCCGGCACCGCCTCTCCCTCAGGGCGGCCCCTCCGCCACCGCCAGGCGGCGCCGGGCGCTGCCGGAAGCGGGGCGGACGCTAGGCCGGCGGCCCCGCCCGGCGCAGGCAGCGCGGGGAGCGGGGCCGGGCCGGGCCGGGCCGTGCGGGGCGGCGGCCGCCGGCGGGCCATGCTGCTAAAGCTCCTGCAGCGCCAGACCTATACCTGCCTGTCGCACAGGTATGGGCCCTGCCTCTGCCTCGGGGGCCTCGTCCTCATGATCGTCTCTGCCCTGCAGTTCGGGGAGGTCAGTACGGCGCCGCGCCCGCGCGGCGTGGCTGCTCCCCTTGCCCTGCCTCCCTCCCTCCCTCCCT
>VWZV01011491.1:58169-76184 GCA_013397155.1 Irena cyanogastra
AGCCGAGCGGTGTCGGCGGGACAGGCACAGCCCCGCGGTTGCACGGCCCAGGGGGGATTTGGGGCTGTTTTTCCTCGGGGGAGCCGGGTAGCTGCGTTGTCCCGCGAGCAGCGAGGTCCCTCTCCGGGCGCCTTGCGGGTGACAGGTCCCGCCCATCGCGGCGCCGCGTGTCCCGTTCGCGCTGTGCCGAGCGGCGCCGCCGCAGGCCCGCCGTGCCCGCGGGGACGGGCTGGCTCTGCCCGCATCGCATCCTGGAGCGCGGCCCCGCGGCCGCTCCCGCGCCGCCCTGGCCGCACCTGTTGGGCTGCGGGGGGCGCCGGCGGTGGCTGCGCGCCGGGTGTCCCCTCGGGAGGTGAGCGGGGTCTGACAGGTGACACGGCCCTGCGTGCTCGGGCAGCTGCTGTTCGCTGCTCTTGTGCAATTCTTTTCCACTTCCCTCATCAGGTGACTTATTAGTGCTGTGTTTTTGTTTGAGTCTTTTAAAGCCTGTGCTGGATGTCACCGTCGCATGTCGACTGGGAGTGACAGAATATTTCCCCTCTCCGGGGTTTAAGGAGTTAAATGTATCTTCCCTCCAAGCTGCACAGCAAAGTCTGCTTTGCTCGCTCCTTGTTACTTAGTTCTCTCGCATTATTTTGTAAATGATGCAATGTCATTGCCCTTTTCCTAGATATGATTTTACACGGCTATGTTGAATGTTTACATCTTCATTTCACATTATCCTATAGATTTGGTAAGTCATCACTGAAGGGATCTGGAGAGGAGAAAATGAATCCTGCTTCAGCGCAGTGTTTGTTAATGTAGTGAGGAATCGGGGAAATCAAGTATTTTTGTCACTCTGAAAGGATGGCAGTGTTCAATACAAACAGACTGCTGGAATTTCGTGATTCCTAATCTGTTCCTTTTTCATTATTATTATTGTTTATTTTTTTTTTCTCTGTTTTATTTTGATGAGCCCTTTCAGATACAGGGGAAAAAAAAGAGCCGTAAAAGTGTGTTATCTGAAACTCTTGCGTGTATCACAATCAAAGCTTTATTTTGTGTACTAACACAACTTTGCATAAAGTAGTAATCTCTGTTGTCTTGCTGGGACCACAAGTTCCTGAAACACTTCAAACCCGTCAGCAAATTAAATAACTGTAAAGTACTCATAGGCACCTTTTTGTACGTGAATATCAACTTGGATTGGTGCAGTTTTCCTGCCGCTGTGAAACTGACATATTTTTGCATTTCTTCGAATGGGGACTCAAAACACAACTTTAGGATATCATAGAATTCTGAAAGTTTTTAAAAACATTTCAGTAGCTGTCTAAGTTATGGCCGATTTTGGTAAGAATCAGTCAAAATCACTGCTTGGATTTTCCTGCTAAGTCTTAGTTTGCTGCTTCCAGCCCTTGAAAAGCTACTTGGAAAGCTTAGATACAATTTAGACAGTGAGCAAAAGAACTTGAAGAGTCATGTAGGAGTAGATTTTCCAAATTATATATAAAGAAAAAAGAAAAGTGACCAGTAATGTTTGTTTTTTTTTTTTTCAACAGCTAAAAACCACCAACGAAACATCTGCACTTTTTTTTTCTTTTTTTTTTTTCTTTCCGAGGGTCTAGATAAGTCTGGGGAGAGATGTTTGCATGCATCTTGCTTTTTGCCTTTGTATTTTGGTAAACAGTGATAGTTCAGTGGCTTAGGAGAGACAAAGCTGGTGAGAATGGACACCGTTAGAACCTCTTCCGACCACTATGGTGGGAATGGAAAATGCTTCTCTTCTTCAGTACAGAATCTGCAAGGCAGCAACCAATAAAAAACTATAGAACTGTTTAAAATGAAACCAAGAAATCTTTCTAGAAATTAACAGCTTAACCACTTTTAGCCATCTGCAGGAAACTCAAGCAATAAAAAGCAGCATGAGGCAGCACTTGTCAGACCCTGGTGTCTGAACAGCATTTGCAGTTCTGCTTTTCCCCCACCCCTAAAGCCACCTTTTTTTTAATTTTTTTTATTTTTTTTTTTTTTTTTTATTTAGTAGGCAAAATTAGGTCTGATTTCTTAGGTTCGTGCCAATACCAGTATTACTGGTGGAGTAAAAATGGATGGTTAGGGCAAATAATTTGAGATTGGGAATGATGTTCTCACAGCCAGAAGCTGCAGATTGGCTTCATTTGGAGGAAAACCTTGAGCTCAATGAAATACTAGTGCATTGAATATAAGTGAGAAATATTTCTGCAAAAACATACAAGGCAGCCAGGTCTAAGTCAATGGTGTTCCCTGTTTGTAAGATGAGCTTTAAGTATTAAGGCAGTTTGATTATAAACCCTTCTTGGACATCCTTCTGTAGGTGGCTCTGCTTTGTGAAATGCTTTATAACCAGAATATGCCGGAGACACTGTTATCATATCTGATACAGTATCTCCTAATAGGCATGTTTCTCCTCTTGTTTTTTAATGTTCCCCTGGTGGTTTTGTAATTCTAGTATGTAAAGTTGAAGCAAAACAGCCTCCGGGCATTATTGCAGGATGTGTAGTGTGTCAGGAGGAAACAGTTGCAGGGAAAAAATGTATCGCTTAGGAAGAGTTTTTAACTTTGTTCCTTAATGTGTTCCTAGGAGATCTGTCCACTTCTTTTTGGCTATAGTTTCACAAAAGACTAAGGAAAAGGCTGGAATGGTTAATATTGTTCATCTGGAGAGACATATTACTCATATAATATATTCTTACTCAAATACTTCTGTACTTCTTCTGTACACAGGTCAGTCGCAATGTGTCAATTTGTCATTATCAGTAGGAGCAAACGTTTCCACGTGGATATGAGCTTCCAATGTGTACTGTATTAAACCTGGCATTTGGCAGAAGGACTTAATGACTTGTGCATTAAAAAAGTGTAATAGTGTGTGTTTTTGTTGACCTTGGTATTTAAGGGAAGAGATTTTTTTGCCTACCCGGGCAATCTGTGTTCTTTGTGTGAGGGGAATGGAGTGTGCTGATGTGATCCTGGTTACAGAGAGACCGCTTGGTGATCCTGGTTACAGAGAGCTCTGACAGGAATTGCTGTGTGCTCTTGTCACCCAGGCACATGATGGAGCTTCCCTGCTCTAGGGAAGGCTTTAATTTGCTTTAGTGGAAATGAGGGTAGAGGCATGTATAACTTCTTAAGAGGGAGGGCAGTTTGTTTATGGTTTTGAAGGTGACTTTAGAGAAATGGTATATTTCATAGTTCCCACTATGAAAGAAATACAAGAAATAAGTGATAATAACATTTAAATCTAGGGAGAGTGGTGTAAAGTAAGTACTATTAAGTACTATGCTTTCCTGAGTTTCTTTCATTTTGTTTTGTTGTTTTCATTTGTTTGTTTTGGGGTTTTTTCCCTCTCCAGTACACAGAAATATGTACTTATCCTAGTAAATAAAGCCACCGTGCCTTCAACTCTAAAACAGCACAAAATGCCACTGTAGTTTTCAAGGTTGGACTTTCACTGTAAAAGATGTCATATCAAGTTTATATCAGAGGAGAAGATATATGTTTTGTATTACTTCTATCTCAAAATACTTGGACTTCTTTATTATGTCAAAGCATATTTACCACTTTTATTGTTGAAAAGTTATGGTTTTTTTTTCCTGGCTGTTTGTTTGCAAAGCTCAGCTTTTGGAGGTGTGTCTACTTCAGTATATCCTGTATGAGAATAGAAAAAGATGAACAAAATTGTGCAGGGGTATGTGTGTGTTAGGGGTTTCCTACTTGTATCAAAGTATATTTGATTTAGATCTCAGTTTTGGGAAAACATTCCTGAATTTTTAAATGCTAAAAAACAAGGAGGAGGTGACCTAAATAAAAAGTAGTTTAAAAAGGGTGTACATGAGTAATGAAATCCTTTATTGCAGAGAAAAGCAAAGTTTGTTTAAATTAAGTATGCTATTCAGTTCTGGGTCTGATTGCTGCCTCAGTGTCATCATTTAGTGTGATTGTGGTCTGTTCAGTTGTTCATTAATGCATAGATAGATTTGAATGAACTAGGTTGTGATTAAACATTTCAAAAGGTGAAAATTAAGTGTCTAACAAGTGGTGACATCAAGTGGTTTTGGTTTTTTTTCTTTGCAGGTTGTCTTGGAGTGGAGTAGAGACCAGTATCATGTTATGTTTGATACATACAGAGACAACGTCGCTGGCAAATCATTTCAGAATCGGTGAGCTTTACCTGCACTTGACACTATTGTACATTTTACTTTCTAATTAAATATTTAAATAAAATATATTAGCTGAAGTAACATACTGTTGACTAGAACCTTACTGTATGGGCTCTAAATCTGCAGCAAATTTTAAACTTAGTGAGTGCTTAGTTAGTGCATAATCTCCCAATATGGAAGACTGGCTTTTGAGAGCTCCAAAAGATAGGAAGTTGAGATAGGAAAACATAAGTACTGTTCCTATGTGCTGAACATTTCTATATTCAGTGTTTTGAGAAGTTATTTTTAATTTATTTTATGTTTTTTGTGATGTCTTATGAGGATCATTATTTAGCAGAGAAGTCACAAAGCTAGTAAGAAGCTTTTAAAAGCTGAGTGCATGAGAGAATCTCTCAGAGCAAGTTGGAAACCGAGTCATATGGGTCATTTATTTCAGTTGTGTTGACTGCTACATGACTTCCTGTGGTTTCATCATTCATGTCTGAATAGCCATGGGGTCTGTTTCTCAGGGGGTAAGTGGACTGTGAGTTGGTAGGTGGAAGAGAGATACTTAGCAGGTATCATCTGACTCTTACTATTGATATACTTGACTGTGATAAGAACTAACCCTGAAAGCAGAAGCTTTAATCTGCCTTGAGGTTTGTTGCATCATGGAACAGTAGAAATGATTAGATCAATTTGTCACACTTTAGTTGGTGTGAGATAACTCTGTAAAATTCCTTGCATGGTGTTGTTAAATACTAGAACTTTTATAGTCTCTTCTCCTACTCCTCTCCCCCATTTTCCAATGGATGACAGATAAAAGCAGAGTGATGCAGCTCATATGGATGAATAGCTTAATGTTTATGTGTTTTAGCAGTACTGAAGTGAAACATGGCAGTTTGGTCCTGTCGCTACTAAAATCCCTGACTTTGTGATAATTAATTAGAGTGTTTTTATAAAACCACTGACTTTTTCCAAAATAAAATCACAACTCTTACTGCTGTGGTGTAGATATAGTCAGTTCCTATTTCTGCAGTGTTTCCTTACTCATTGTGGTTGTGTAAAGCATTCCTTTGCTAGCGTTCATTTCTGAGGATTGTGAGAAAAACATCCAGTGCCTGGTGAGGAACTATTGGCTGCCTGAGCAAAAGCTTAAGGTTTTCATGATGGGTGCTTAAATTATTTCAGTTTACCCACAAGCCTTTAACAATCTTGTGTCAAGAGTAACAGGGAAGTTTTCCGTGATATTTGTGTGCAGCTACCAACTTCCTCTAAAAATTCATACCAACAAGAAGTCTTTCTGGAGGCATACTTTTAGGCATTTGTTAACTTTTAGACGTCCCTTATCAGAGGTTCAATTAATTTTTATTATCAAACTTCACAAATGCAGTAATGGACCCTGTCTTGCAGCAGGCACTTGCATCAGTGGTGGTTTGGTGGTTTTTTAGACTGGTGTCAATGCAACATATAGAGCTACACATAAACTGAGAGGACTTCCAGACTGAATCTAGCTTGTCCAGTGATTTTAATCAGTTCCTATTTTAGTGCTAGAGAAAAATATTCAGAATTGGAGAACAGGAGGCTAGTTGGTTGGAAAATTAAGCAGGTGTACTGCTTTGTAGAAAGTAAAAGCTGCATGGCCTTTGAGAAATATTAGTGGGCCTTCAATTGAATTTGAATTGTGTTGTTCTCTAGGAGCTTCACAGGTAAAATTCTCTGTTCTTCTTAAAAAACCTCGCTGTGAATTGTAGACAAATTTGTGAATATGGGCAAGCTCCTTATGATGATAAACCTAAAAAGCTCATCACACAGTCATTGACATCATTAGTAACACCCATTGAGCACTTCTATCTGCCAGACCAAGGCAGACTTCTGGTTTTGCCTTGGAGTTTAGCAATTGCTTTTGGTTGTTTTCCTTCCTGTTGCAAACCTTTGGCATCCCAACTGTGGGACTTTTCAGGTAGCTGCATCAGCTGCTAAACTTGCTTCTGATATTGCTCAGGCTCTTACACAGCTTGAGAGAGTGCACTAGAAATTCCAGGGCTTTTTACCAAGGCGCTTTATCCGAAACTGTTTTTGAAGACTAAGTTTTGATATGAAAATAAAAAGGGAAAAAAGGAAACTAAATAATGGAGTTCCGTGCATGAGTGTACTGCATTTTATTACTCTATTTGCAAGTGATATAGTAAGTGTAGTTACTGTAAAGTGTAACTTTGGTATTCCAGAATGTCCTGTTTAAAACTCAAAAATATATATGGAAAGATATGATGGAATAATCCTCATCTTTTAAAACGTGCAGACAGATTTCATATGGTGCAGCAAGTGAGAGCTGTCAGTGGTCGGCCAGCCATTAGCTGTTGAGCTGAGTGAGGGTGGAGAGAGGAAAAGACGTACAAATTGGGGAGCAGGAATAGCAATGCAACAGCTGAGTTAGTGTTAGTGCATAATTCCAGAGCTGGGACAGGCAGGAGGGCTGGGAGGTTTACTATGAGCAGCTTAGACTTCTGTTGTTCATAATGAGGCTCAGCGAGGTTGGAGATCACCATATGGTAGCTTGAGAGAGATCCAAAATCTGTACTCCTTCAGCAATAGTGGATGCTGAGACAAAAGGTTGTCTTCTACCTCCAGTCTCAGCTGTGATGATGGTTCTTTTATGTAAACACATCATGGGTATGGGAAGTTCCTGCCAGAAAGTGTTCCCATGTCCTGTCTGGGGGACTGGTGGATCTGGTTTTGTCTTCAAGCAGGATCCTATGGATGTTTTTAGATTTGCGAGTAAAAATGGATATATTTTGTAAAGAGAAAAAAGCAAAAACCTCAATTAATTGTTTGGGAGTCTCCAAGGAATTTTCCAAAATGATGATTTTCTGTAGAAAGGTGTTAAGATAATTCCCACTTGGAATCAACTTGTGCATTCGAGTCACATCTGTTAGTGAACCATAAGTTAGTCATGTTGAAGAGGGGAAATAGCTGATTAGAACAGTGGCTGTATTTAGCAAATTAACTCAGGTCATCTTGGGCTTAACCTGTTTGCCAGACTGGTGTTTCTGATGAAGACAATGTATAAATCCATATGAAGGAAACACAGCTACAGAGTTTGAGAGAGAGTTTTTGAGCTTCTCTGAACTTCAACAATCTGCAAAAGACTCCAAATGTTAAAATAGTGTTTGAGAATAGTACTACCTAAGTGTAGTATATGTTCCTTTTCATTCTGAACCATTTTACAGCAAAATTCCAATACATCTGAAAAGCTAAACTCCCAATGTACTTTAGGAAGTACATGAAACCATCTAGAAAGCTTTGGCCAAGTCCAGAAAGGTACGGTCTTAAGTTTCTACAGTGTTAGTTGGAAACAACAAATTGACTTGGGATATCTGTTTTTTGTTATTATGTTTGATAAATATTACTTTCTGAAACAGTGCATGCAGTTAAGGTGCATTAAGGAAATTTATTGAGTATTTGGATAAAGTTTAAGCAATTAGACTAGTGGATCTGCAAACAATTCACTTTTTTTTTCATTACTGGTCTGTGTCTATTGCCACTGCTAATGAAGAATTAGCTCTCCATGCCAGGGTTGATTGAATTGACATGCCCGCATCTGACCAAAAATGCTTTTCCTCTGTGGAATTTACTGTATGTGGCATAGTGTAGGAAATTACGTAGGTATATGGGCTATTGCATAGAGACACACTTTTAGGAAATGGTGAAATGGAGAGAGACTTTACAGAAGTCAAAATTGCCTCATACTGTAGAAAGAGTATGAGTTCTTTTGGATATACTATGTTCTCCAATGAAGCCTGAGTGAATGAGCTCTGCACTTTGCCCAGAAGGCTGAAGGTTGGGCATTTTTGAAATCCGCTGACTTGAGTCAAGTGCTTCCAACTAAAACACTCCTTTCTGAGCTGTAGCATTCCAGGGACTGTCAAACCAGTGATTTAACTGATCACAACAAATGCAGAAAAGCTGGAAGAGCTCCTGCCATTAAATTTCTACTCCTCTGGAGGATGTTTTAGTTCAAAACATGCCTTGTAAATGAACCAGAAGCTAGTTATCTCTGGAGAAAAAAGTGAAGTAGTTGAATAGAAGGGTGATTGTATTCAGTAAATTGACTTTTTTTTTTGGATAGAAGAGTAGCCTCCTGCAGATGTGAGAGACTTTCTGAGCGGTGCTGCTAGGGAAGGCAGCACTGCTGCTGAGATGTTCAAATGGTCTCAGAATGCCCCACTGTTATCCTCTGGGTGTTGCAGCTCAGTTAGGAACGTCTGTAAATTGAGTACGAAATGTTCCTGCCCATTGTGCTGTGACAAGCTACTGGCTACCTTTTAACAGATTTTGTGCTTCAGTTGTTGAGTCTGAGCCAGTAGAAAATGAAGCTGAGTGCAAGCTCTCTGCATGGCATGATGCTGTGCAAGGGCAGGTGGACGAAGCACCTGCCTGTAAGCTCTGTCTCTCTTTGAATGCTTTTGGAAGGATGCCGTGGGTGGAGAGAGAGCATCTTTGGACCTCTCTAATGCTGAAGTCCATAGGGTCGCAGGATGATGATTTCCAATGTTTGCTAGACTTTCTACAGTTTAGGAAGGTATTAAATAGATCTAAACTGGAACTTTTAAAAATAAGAATTGGGGTATCCTCTTGCTATATGGGACTCAGATTCACCTGTGGCGGTAGCCTGGAGTACCTGCTGACACAAAGCTGTGGGCCTTGGAGAGGAGAGTATAATAAAAAAATAGGAAAAAGGTACCCAAATCCCTTCCTTCTGCCTTATGCATGCTAGGAAATGTGTAACTCTCCAGAAATGGCTCCAGGATATTCAGTTGTGTCAATAATTAATTTGTCTGCTGTGTCTACAGTCTGAATTCATGTACCCGAATTAGATTGTTGTTTCATGAAATGCCCTCTTTATATAATCTGAGAGACATTCCTAGGGTAGAGACCTGGTTCTGCTGAGATCTTATTGGCTCTGTGCAATTAAATAACAGTAAGTGTGATTTAAGTTATGCTTCATTCTGTCCTGTCTGAAGTAGTTGGTGAATTAAGAATGTGCTCAGGTCTTGGTACTGACTTGAAAAATATTTGACGGGTTTGCAGGAGGTGGGCAATGAGTCTAAGTCGGTGAAATTTAGAGCATAAACTTAGGATTTCCTTTAGTTACTGAACAGTTAAAACCACTTTGTGTCCTTTTGGTTGATGTCTGTGCTGTTTTGTCAAAGGCTTGTGTATAATTAAGACATGATAGATATAGCTAAAGAGAGTCTTTTTGCTTTGTCTTGTTTGCAGCCCAGACACCAAGTATTTCCCTTGTTAGACAGAAACTGCTATTGTAGGATGCCACAAACACTTGTAATGTAATATTAAACAGCTCATATAGCTTTCCTTTGAATTATGTAGGCTTTGTTTACCCATGCCAATTGATGTGGTGTACACCTGGGTGAACGGCACAGATGTGGAACTGATCAAAGAATTGCAACAGGTCAGGGAACAGATGGAGGAAGAACAGAAAATAATGAGGTAATAATCTTAGATATTTTTTCCCTTTAACTGACAGCAGCAATCTAATGCTGTACTAGTTTTCTTTTTTATTCTTCCCATGTTACTCAACATGAAAATTAAAAGCACGTTTTCTCACTTCTTCATCTGATTATTTCCAAAACCTTGTTTCAGTTGTACTTTTAGCTGTCATGTACTGTCTGATTAGAAAAAAAATTGTTTAAGATAAGCATGATAATTAAGGCTGTTCTGATATGAGTTTGTGAAATGCCATGTGCGTTGTGTATGTCATTTTGTATTGACTTCTATAACAGTTTGTAAATAATAATAAAACTATGCCTCAAATATATAACCTCTCCTCATCCCTTTCTTCTCTCCCCATCCTCCTTGTATTTCTTTTTATAATTGACTTCACAAAATCTTAAGCATGTTTCTTAAGTTCTTGTTTTTAGATTAGTTAGATTCATAGTCTCACAAATATTGAAATTGAGAAATGGGAAAAAAATGTTATAAAGGTATGAGTTGGTCTTTATCTGTGGAAGCAAAGACGTGTATTGCTGCATTTGTTGTTGTAGATTGTGCTATAGAGTTCTGCAAAATTACTGGTCTAATCCTTCTGCTTTTTAAGGGTAATTTTAAGGGTTATAATAATTTAGTTCAGAATAATAAGAAGTTCACAAGTTAGTGGATTGATCTGATTTTTGGCATGCTGTGTCTTGCAGTTTAGGTTCAACTGACAGTATGATCTCAAGGGAAATTCTTGTTCTTTTTTTTGTTACCTAAATACTGGAAATATGAGAACTTTAAATTCATTGACCTTAAGCATACACAGTCTCTGCTCTGAAAAGCTTTCAAATTTATGCTAATATTTTCCTAGCAGCTCGTATAGCTAATATTAGTGGGTTTAGCTTTGTCATCACTCATACTGTGATTCCTGTTTCAGGAAGGGAAAAACACATGGGTTTTTTTCTGTAACACTGATTTGGAAGGTTGATATTAAGCTTACAAATAAGACTGGTGTCCATATCATGTTTGCTATCTACAGGGACAGCTGGTTCCCTCCCATGTAGATAATTTTTTTTCACGTCCTTTGAAATCAATGAGCACTGCTACAAAATGAGCTGTTTCGTAGACCTTATCAGAATATTTATGTTAGGCAAAACAATCAAGTCAGCCTAGTTTCAGGTCACTTCATTCTGGTTTCTTACCAGTGTTTTTCACATCAACATTGCTTTTGTTAAGTAACCTAATAATACTAATAAGTAACCTAATAATAACCCCATAAAGTCCTGTTAGCAGAAAGAGTCCTGCTGCCACAATTCTCAGCACAGCCATGAATTTTTGAGCTCCACACTGCATGTGAGCAGTGAAGGGTATGTGTCAATCTATGCTTGCCTTGGCAAGGCCAATGGCAAGGCCTTGGTAGCTTTTTATCGGGGTTATTGGTGCTTTGACAACATGTCCCTGACTCAATTAACGATCTGAAATTATACTCATTCTTTACTGTCAGTTCAGTGTTATTTAATATCCTTGTTTTAACTTTGTAATAGGGAAATCCTTGGAAAGAATGCAACAGAACCAACAAAGAAGAGGTGAGTTTTTGGGATTTTTGGGTGTAAATTGGAATAAATGGTATTCTACTTATTGTTAGCTGAAAGCAGGGGGGTGGTTTGGTTTTCTATAGCCTATGCAGGCTTTCCTATGTCACTTAAAGAGCTGAAAGCATGATAATATATGTAATGAATAAAAGTAATGTTATTGTGACATACATGAATGAGCTTCTTATAACAGTTTCTAGAGTTTGGAATGTATATCCTTGTCACTGTTTAGGGTTAGCTCCTGTTCTCAGTATGAAAAAATTTTCATGCTTTTGAATCATAAAACTCTAGGTACATATGCAATGTTGCTTTCACCTGCCATTTGTATACATGGCACTGAAGTAATTGTCTGTAAAGGAGCCATGCCTCTTGTGGCTCTGCTGCCAGGAAGCAGCAAGACCTGGTCTGTCCCAGTAATTTGGCTTGGTCCTTTTGTTATTTAGAGATTTTTCTGTAAGGTCTCTTCTGTGGGCAGACTTGGAAATCTTGGAAACTTTTGAAAAAACAGTTATATGAATGAACTAAACACTACCATTCAGACATTTGCCTTCTGCAGGAAAATAAGCGTGCTCTTCAATAATTTCCCCTTGCCACAGCAAATGTTACAATTAATCAGATTTTACAAAAACTTTTCCCATTGCATCCAAGACATATTTAACATCACTAGAAAATTGAAAATAAAAATCTATCTTTGGTGTTTTGCTGTAGTGAGAAGCAGCTGGAGTGCTTGCTGACACACTGCATCAAAGTGCCCATGCTTGTCCTGGATCCTGCGCTGCCTGCCAACATCACACTGAAAGACTTGCCGTCCGTTCATCCTGCTTTACAGGCTGCTAACAATATGTTCTTTGTAGCAAAACCAAAAAATCCTTCCACCAATGTGACTGTGATAGTTTTTGATAGCCCTAAGGACGGTAAGAAGCTCTTTGTCAGATTCCATCCAGTTTTCTAGAGCACGTTTTTTCAGCTGCTGTGAATTAGTTTTGGGGTTTGTTTTTTTTTTTATCCAGTACTGACTTCAATGCTGATTTTCTGTTTGACTTTAGCAAGTTGTTCAGTGTCTCTCTTGCCCTCAAACTGTTTCTCTAAATGATGACATTAGTGATACTGATTGCTTACCTCCCAGACAACTGATTGCAGATGATTAGAGTTCTGTGCTTTAAAAAGCTATTGCAAAACAGGTTTGATATCTGAATATCTGTGTTGCTCTGATAATCTCAGGAGGCTGGGGTTTAGAGTGAGTAAGATTAGTTTTAGAAATCCTCTTTTAATTGCTGTGAAGTCTAGTTTGAATAACGTACAGTAAGTTCTGCCCTTGATCAAAGGATTGGCAACTGTAAAACAAAATTATTCATGTGTTTAACATCTTAGGTCTTAGGACAGGTAGGAGTTTCATATTTTGTTTAATATGTAGTGCCTGATCACTAGTCCAACCACTGTTCTTTATTTTACCACCAAGAATTATTTACTGTTTGTAAAGACAACTTTTCACACTATAAATACTCAAATATCTTTAATTTGCAGAAGTATTTCTTGGTTACTACAGTACAGGAAAAAAGTGACTTTATACTGGGAGAAGTTTTTGATTTGCAATTTTATGTATTCTAGTTGAAGCTGCCCATTCTGGAATGTTAAAAGACAACAGCAAACAGATAGTATGGCGGGGTTACTTGGTATGTACTTTGACAATCTGTTGATTAGCTTTTGTATGTGTTAAACATTCTGTACATTTTTAGAAAGTTTCTGTGTTATTCTCTTTCTGTAACTCACATGTAGTAAAAAGTGAAAGCTTTCAGAGCTTATTGTTATGTGAATTATTGTTATGTGAATTATTCTACCTTTAAAATGGTCTTTATAACCTGTTTTCTGGTTTTTAGACTACAGATAAAGAAGTTCCAGGTCTGGTACTAATGCAAGACTTGGCCTTTCTTAGTGGATTTCCAGCTACATTCAAAGAAACAAACCAGCTACGAACAAAACTGCCAGAGAGCCTGGCCTCTAAAGTAAAACTGGTAAGGCTCTGGAGGAAAGAGTGCCCTAGTTGTACTGGTCTTTTGGAATGGCTCAGGTATGGAATCTCACCCACCTAGGAGAATTAGGATATTTCTGAGAGTAATCTGGGTTTTTTTGTGTGATTCTTCCCTGAGTAGTGAAGAGTAGCAAATAGTAACTCAAAGAGTTGCCTGCAAAAGACCAATTGTCCATTCTGTGACTGCAAGTTCTTAGGCATTACATTTGCTAGCCTGCAGCTGATTAAAAGGCAGCCTTACCAGTTTCTCTCAGCCATTTGCTGGAGGCTGTTTTCTTGCTGTAGAATTCTACATCACTAGCTTGTTCAATGTGACAGAATTTTGTTTATGTAACTTCTTAGCTTTTTTCTTCCCTTTTAGCTCTCTTAACAGTAACAGCATTGAACACTGCATTTCTTTCTGCCAGGTGCTCTGTAGGATCTTAAGCAAGTTGCTCTTTGGCTGACCCAGCTGCAAGGCAGCAGAAGACAACTTGTGTGACTGCCATTTAGTGCCTTCTGTCCTCCCCTGCTATTTGGACACCAGTCAAAGTTACAGTCAGGTTTATTGGATAGGTGAAAGCTTAAGAAGTTTGTTAAAGCACAGGCTTTTGTACTGGAGAGAGATGTGATTCGTGGGGTGAAAAGGACTGAAGCCAAGGAGTTTGTGGAAGAGGAGTTAGCAGGGGTAATGGGATGGCAATCCATAGGTAATTTGTTTTCATTAGTCTGATGTACACCTATAATATGGGCTAATTCACTTTGTGGCTTATTCTTGGTGCTCAAATGAACATGAAGCCCTTTTCCCTTTTGTTTTTTCCTTTTGGTAGGCTGGGCTAACAACTCATGTACTCTGTTGCAGAAATTACCTTGTGTAATTCCTTTTGTAGGCTGGTCACACTCCAACATAATGCAATCTGAAATTCTTCTTTCTTGTCTCAACTTGTGTTAGCTGACTTGGAGCCTCGCTAATGGCAGAAACCTTGCAAAGCAAACGCATTTGTACCTCTCTTCCTACATGCCCTAAAACAGATTAATAGAGAGAGTTTTTAAGCACTTATTTAAGCTTAAATAGATATTTTCTTTTGACTTTGCATCTCTAGTGTCACAGGAGTTAAATAACAGTGGATATTCATATGGTTCATTGCTGTCCAGATGAACATAAAGGCTGCATATCTGAGGTGTCTTAGATATGTTTTCCATCTCCTTGTGTGTCTTTATGGAAGTGACATCCCATGCCTATTATCTTCCTGTATGATTTTTTCTTACCCTGTCTTGGTTGTGTTTTTTAATTTGTCATCAGTCATGTGTCATCTATTTGTGCTGGTTCTCTTTTCCTTGGTGTGTTATCTGTGTGTAAACATTGCCACTGTGATTGTTCCTAAGAACTCCTCTTCTGCAATTTGCTTAGCCAGATGTATATCTGTATAAACACAATTTTTTCTCAGGTATCCACAACATTCTGCAGTTTTCTTTCCAGTCATCTTTGCTGTCTGTGTTTCTTTTCCTGGTGGTGGATGCTTTAGAGCAATTAAATCAGGATTATTATACCCTGTGTGGTCAGAACAGTGAATTCTTTCCCAACCAGTCCTCTATTCTTGATAGCAACAATTCATGTATGTTATGAAGAAACTTATGTATGTGAAGGTAAGAAATGTTTTATTTTCATGCATAAAGGTTTTTACATCAAGTATGGATGTGGTTATTTCTATAGAAGCCTTTGTAAGTTCTGAACTCAGAGTTAGTTCTTCTTTCAGTGGATATGGTAGGCAGGCAGTAATGGTAAACACAGCCATGTGTGGTTTTCTTCCTACCAAAGGGAGATGCTGGGTTAGTGCTACAATTAAGTAGAAAAAAGGTTGATTATTTACAGTCTCCACTGACATTTGCAGCAATTTCTCTCTTGTTATCGTTTCTGGAATCTCTGAAGTGATGTGAGATGCTTAGTGGAGAGGGAGAAAGTTGCACCTGAGCTTGAACTAGACTTGTGTCTCATAGATGCCACCTGATGCTTAATGGTTTCTGTGTGCTTTAAGTGCTGTTTCTTTCTTCAACACCACAAGTAAAGAAATAATAATAAAAGCTTTGAACAATGCTGCTTTTAGAAGGGAAAAAAGGTGAGAAAGGGAGGAGTGTAGTTATTGGTGCGTTTGTTTTGTATGTTGATAATGCTGTTTTGGTTGAATTGCTTTAGTTTGGTTGAAGTAACTTCTAAATCCAAGGAAGACCAAAACTTGTTCATCTAGACCAGATAGTTCTTCTAAAAATCTAAATATCTGAGCAAAACAGCTGAGCTCAACTAGAGGTGATTAAAATTTGAAGTTTCATGGTGTAATGGATCTATTTTCAAGGTGAATTATATCTTTTAGAGTCTACTTTTTTTTTTTTTTTGTACTTATGGTCTGCACTGTAATGTAATGATACAGAAGTTTATTTCAAGGCGAAAGTTGAGTGGCAGTGTGTCTGCTGGTCACATTTGTTGTTGTAGGTCTTGTGTTATGACAGATGAAATTGAAAGTGATATTTGACAGCTTTTTATTGTCCATGTGTTCTTAGCTGAGTGTTAGAAAGCCACTAGATGGAGGTGTTATGCTGGCTGTGCAGCTGATGGCTGCTGACTTCTTTCTTTAAGGGTTCCAAAGACCTTACGTTGGACCTCTATGTGAAGAACAGCTGAATATTTCATTTTCACTTCCCTCTGCCCCCCACCTTAACTACATTTCTAAAGGAGACTATTATTCAGCCTAAAGACATGCTTGTAACTTAAAAACTGCATTTGTTTAAGAACTTGATTTGTTTGCTTTTGGGTTTTTTGAGGCTGTTATGCTAAAAGTTTTTCACTGAAATTGTACAATGTAGTGTACAAAATTTTTTGAGAAAGCTGATTTTTTTCCTTCAAGATTTAATATCCTGATTGCTTCAAGGACAACTAAGAGCTTGTAGGTCTCCTTCTTTGCAAAATATAATCTCCTTTAATCCACATGCACACACACATACATAATATAGACAAGTTGTGTTAGAAACTTAGGGATGTCTGAATGAACTTGTCTTACTAATAGGAGTAAATCCACATGGGAAACTGTAGGCACAGTGATGTTGGGTGTTTGCTGTCCTCACTGGAGGATGGGGGGTTTGGGATTCTTGCTGCTGCTCATCCATGTTTCTAGAGCAAGCAGGTGGCTCCAGGAGATGGTGTTATGATCACACAGATGTGGCATGTAAGCTTTGTAGAAAAATTACCTAAGGCATTGCATTAGTTTCGACTCAGAAATGACCCTCCTACTCTGTCATCTTATAAAGGGCACTTGAGACATTTGTAAAGGCAACAGTGTTTTATACTTGTAAAGCTTTTTGTGACTTTTCAGCATATGCTTTCTTTCCCTTCTTATGTGGGCATATGAGTTTTTCCAATATCTACATTGGAGTGGGAAAAAGGGAGCTTCTTGTTTCCTTAATAGTCAGGTTTGGTCATTAAGAAGATAAAGTATAATAATTTAAGGATTGGTTAGGAATCTAAGTTCCACCTCGGACGAAAAAATGCTCTTGTAGCCTCTTACCTTCATTTCCACTCTCTCAAGGTATTTACTTCTTCATGGGATGTCTGAGCTCATCTGGCTCCCAATCTAGTAAGCTAGAAGTGAAATATGCTGGCTCCATGCTGGCTCCATGCATTTCAAGTTCCCTGGTGGAGATAATGCAGTTTTCCTGTCTCACTTTCAAGTGTGTGATAAAAATGTGTCCCAGTGGTAGTCTGGGTGTGTGCCTGCAAGGTGTGTTAGCAGAGGCTCACCTGATCACATTGACTCTCTCCATCTACTTTCTTGTTCTTCTGTTCTGTTTTGACAATACCTTTGCATCTGCTGACCTGTTCTGGCAGGATGAAGATGGTCTCTGAGAGGTAATATTTTAAGGGTGATTGCATCCATCCCTACAGAGAGGAGGTTGATACCTGTGAGATGTTAAAAAATCTGCCAGGAGACAATTCCATTTTGAATGTACCAGCAACAAAATGCTTGGAGCAGAGCTTGAAATTTATTAGAATCTAGTTAGTTATTTCCTCTGATAACTTCACTATAGTATAACTTTATTGATAGGCTGCTTAGGAAAAGACTGGTTTCTTCAAGAGGTATTACTGGGAAAAAACCCACTTTGATGTAATAAAAGTGATCTATTCAGTTCAGGGGTTAGCTAAACTCTGATGCTGAGAAATTGAACATGTTTTTCCAGTGCTTCCTGTATGTGCTTGGAATATTACAAATTAAAAACTGTAGCATATATGCTGTGTTAGTGGGGGTTAAGTTTTTGTAATAAATCTAAGTAGGAGTTTATAGTACAGGTACTTATTTTTCCGAGTTTGGGAGTGAGTTAAAGAGAAACTAGATGTTCTTACATGCTTTCAAAGCTCTAAGATGGTAATATTTTTGGTTTGTTGTATGTATGATTTACTAGACAGGTTCTAAGAGACTGTGTGACACTGTTGTATTGCTAAATAAAGCACATACCCAGTGCTGGCAGCTTTGCAATCTGCAGCATTTCCATGCTGATATTTTTGGAGGTTGCTGCCTGCAGTCCGTAACTATACCTCAGCCATTTAGCTACTGAAGCCATCTTTTCCACCCATAAGTTCAGATGATTCCCTGGAAGGTCTGAGATTTATCAGATTTTTCTAATGGCAGGCCTCATAAGTCAGATTGAAAGATCTCAAATAGCATATGAGTCAAAGCATCGTCAGCTTTAAAATGTCACAAGTGGAACAGCTGGTCTT
>VWZV01011491.1:76192-106682 GCA_013397155.1 Irena cyanogastra
CAAGTGGAACAGCTGGTCTTGCTAAGGGAAGGGCTGCTAACTCTGGGACAAGTGTTGTTTTAATATGAGCAGAAAGGGTCAGATTTAATAAAAAAATAAAACCACTTAGTTGTTATGAAGGGGACTGTGATGTTTTTGCTTTTTTTGAACATGATTATTCAAATTTGATACCTTATGAATTGCATTTACACTGAAAATTTGGTAGACATGGTTGTCTTATGTTGCCTGAAGGAACAAAATTAAAGCACAGCATCAAATAAATATTAATGATTAACTGTGTTTATTCTTAATTAGAGTGTTGAATGCATGCACTTGGAAAATCAGAGCTTGGTTGAGTCTGCTCATCTTACTTCATATGGTAAACACAGCAGTTATTGGGTTATGCCATATTCCTAGGGAGCTGCTTTGATGCCCTGTGATCTGTAAACTATACTCGCTGTTAGGGTGTGTAGTGCAAGCTCCTGATCCTGTGCATTATGAGATCTGATATACAGACTTACTGGTGGCAAGAGATAAAAACATCAAACAGATCAAACAGTCCACAACTAAGAAGTGACCTTAGCAGCATATTGGCAACCAGCACTAAGGACTTGGAGACCCACATGGATTAGCTCTGGAGCCCTTTGTATCTCAGATTTCGGAGCTGTAGGTTGGACTAACTGTGAACCATTCTGAACGTTTCATGCTTCTGGCAGTGACAATTCATCAGTGCCCTAATTTTCTGGGAAGATCATTCTTTGTTTAAGATGGGAAAAAAAAAAGGACAATTCTTTCAGTCATATAATAAAGTGTTAATAAACCATGAATTTTGTTATTGGAGTGACAGAGAATGGACGGGGACTTACTATACATTTACTCCCAAAATATTTAAAACATGAAAAGGTTTACCATTGCTGGATCATGGTGTAAAGAGACATTTATTTTGCAAAGTGAAAATTAAGCATGATTTTTTTTTATCTTTAAATGTTTTTTAGTGCCCATTTTACTACTTCTTTTTGTGTTTTTACAAAATCGTAGCTCTTTAAAAACAGTGCTTACCAATCATTCTTCTAAGTAACTCTAGTAAAAAATAATACAACAAAAAATGGAAGAGTGCTGCTGGAGTTGTTTTTTCTGCTTCTATAGTTGCAGCTCTATTCAGAAGCCAGCGTGGCTCTCTTGCAACTGAATAACCCCAAGGGTTTCCAAGAACTGAGCAAGCAAGCAAAGAAGAACATGACTATAGATGGGAAAGAATTGACGCTTAATCCTGCTTATTTACTGTGGGACCTCAGCTCTGTCAGTCAGGTGGGTAAATTCTCCTACAGCAGGTAAATATTAGAACATTTCAAAACTGCAAGTAGAGGCTAACTAGTCAATGACAAGAAACATGGGATTTTTTTCTAGAAGCTTGGAAATATTAAGAATCAAATATTTATTAGCTTGTAAGGAGACATAACAGTTCTTAAATCAATGGGAAAGAAGGATCAAACAGTGTGATATTTAATTTAATTTAATTTAAAATTAAATTTAGTAGAGAAAATTCATGTTCTCTCCTAAGTGAAAAATGTTGCCCTCTGCACATGTTCTGATAAAGCTATGTGCTTTTCAGTCAAGTCTTGAAAGGCTTAACTGATCCTGACTGGCAGATAAGCAGACTTCTTATGTGGAGAGATAGAGGGTTTTTAAGCAAATATGATTGTCTCTTTCCCAACATATTTCTTAAACATTTTTTGCTTTACAGCATCATTTATGCTGAACAAGTGTTAATGGCTTCTCTTTCAAAAATGTTGAAGTCCTGAAATACAGATGTCTGTAAGGAAAGGAGGTTTACTTTAAATGTTTTTGATACGATGAAAGATGTTTGGTTTAAGAACAGGAAATTAAATAACAAGGTGTCTTTTCAAGATAAGATATTCTGTAATCTTTGGGTTTTTCTTCCTGCTGGAATTTAATTTTTAACAGTAAATGTCAAGTGGCATGGTTAGTGTCCTCACTCCTGAAAAACTTGCAGTATCTTCATATCCTGTGACCTGAACTTTTGGGGAATTCTTCCTGGATAATACCAACCCTGAGTTCAAGCTTTGTATTTCCCCATGTTGAAATTAGGGTTTATTTTGTGAATGGGCACCCAGCTGGTGTTGCTAAAATGTTTTCAATTGTTGCTCCTTTGTGAATGTGAAAGCTGTGTTACTGTTCATATTAGAAAACTTATGTACAGCACGTAGAATCTGCAGTGAAAATGGTAATTAAACATTAAACTGTTTTCTTGAGTTTTCAGTTTCATTTGGGCTTTAGAAAAGTTCCTTTTAGGCAGCCTCACTTGTTAGTTTTAGGAGAGGTCATTAAGCTATCGTAAATGCGAAAAGAAGCACATTTCAGTGTCCTAAACCTAATTTTGTTACTTAACTGAGAAGTTTCTTACTGAAACATTTTCTATTTAATAAAAATATACAGAAACGTTTAGCTCTTTGATAGTGAATATTAGGCTAAGTTTTGTTCATTTTCTGCTGCTTAAATTCTTTAAAATAATAGGGAGGGTTTAATTAAAGAGCAGTTACATCATGACACTTCCAGTACATCTGTAGGAGGTGACATTTATATACAGCTTATGATGCAATGTATTTGAAAGGCCCCAGTCTCGAAACTGGATTTCTGAAAGGTGATGTTACTGATTTGAAATGCAGGAGGGGGCTGTTTTTTCTGCTTCATTCTTCAAAAACTTCTTTCAGCATGGTCAGCAGACATCCTAATGATACCAGGTGATCAGCCAATGATGCCAGAACACTATATTGTTCACCTTGATAATTTGGAAGAATATGATTCTTTATAAGAGTAAAGGTTATTATCAATGTACTTTTTATTTTTGGATTTTAAGTCCTGAAATGCTTATGCACCCATATGCCAAAGCACACTGTCCTTACCTAGCTGGATCAGAACATTAGTGTTCTGTTTAAAATCTAAGAAAGAATTTTTTTCTTTTTGTAGTCCAAGCAGGATGAAGATGTTTCTGCCAGCCGCTTCGAGGACAATGAAGAGCTGCGGTACTCGTTGCGCTCAATAGAGAGACACGCCCCTTGGGTACGGCATATTTTCATTGTCACCAATGGGCAGATTCCTTCCTGGCTGAACCTGGATAATCCTCGCATAACTATAGTGACACATCAGGTAAAATGCAACCAAACTGCCGCTGTGAAAGGGCCAGCAAACATATCCTGTTTGATTTGAAAAGCAGTTATCATCTTGAAGCAAAAGGCTGCGTTTATTTGGAAAAAGTGGCACCCTCTTCCCTCTCTCACCCAGAGTTTTATCATGTATGTCCTTGAATTTGGGCTAAACAGCTGAATATACATCAAGCCTGTATTTAGTACACTCTTCCAAATATTAAGGCTTCAGCTAACATATACCCATGTCTAATTTCCTTATAGAGTCTGTTTATAAAAACCTGTGGAGATGAAAATGTAATCTGAATCTATAAACAGTCTCTCAGAACCAGTAATAACCTAATAAGCTTGTGTTGAGACAGGATGGATTACAATTACTGGAACTAGGAGGATGGCTACAAAAAAGGTAGCTGTGCATTCTCAAAATGTTATTTAAAAAGAGAAGAGGAATCCTTCAAGCTTCCTGAATAAGTGAAACCAAATTATCTAATAGGTTATTACAAGCTGAGGAGTAATTTTGGTATCTGGACATGCCATAAGAATTCTGCACAACTGAAGTGCTAAAGACATACTTATTCAAGTTCTTCTGCTGTCTGCTGGTGAAGTTACTTGAAAAAGATGGAACAATCCTGACTTTTTTAATGCTGCAACAGGTTCAGTTTGTTTGTGCAGCCTGAAATTAATGAGAATTACAAATGTGTTCTCTGAGTCTGGTCCAGTACTCACTGAAAGAGGAGTGTGTGAAAGTTAGGTGCAGTTTCTTAGTTAAGCAGAAGAGCTGAAAATGGTTGTGTATGGGGAAAAAGAAATATTCAAGTCTTCTTTTTTTCTTTGTTTTAATATCTTTTTTCTTTTGTATCTCTCCTCATTCTTGATAATTTTTTTTAGTAGATAAGTATCAAGTGTTTGTGTGCCTGACTGAAACAGTTTTTGGTTGTTGGGCATTTTCTTCTTTTAGGAAATATTTCAGAATGTGAGTCACTTGCCTACCTTCAGTTCACCAGCTATTGAAAGTCATATTCATCGTATCAGTGGCCTGTCTCAGAAGTTTATTTATCTCAATGATGATGTTATGTTTGGGAAGGATGTTTGGCCTGATGATTTTTACAGTCACTCTAAAGGTCAAAAGGTAAGCCATTGTGAAAAGATATTTTAGCAGAAGTAGAACTTTTCTACTCTAATCTTGAAAGTCAAAGGAATGCTACTTTGAAAGGGAGAGCACTTACTCCCCCTTTTATCTCTAAAGGTTCATTGTTCTTAACTAGAGACCTGTTGGCTAAGGTTCAGGGTGTGGAAGGCTCTTCTCTGTATTCATTTGTGTGCTGTGTTTGTAGCATTACTCTTTTTCATGTTCACTTCTACATTTGGTTGGTTATAATGGTTCCTCTGTCGGGATTCACTTTAGTTTCAGTGTTATTCTCTAATTCTCCTACTTTCTGTTGGAGCACTGGTAAGACTGATGTGGTGTTTGGCAGTTGGCAGTCTTCCTTGAAAATTCTTCTTGTTTTGTGGGAAATACTCAGAACAAACAAGAATTGACTTTGCTGTGGGAGCACTGAGGTGAGATGACATTTGAACTGGTCCTAATATTGAAGCTTACCATTAATTGCCTCTGTTCAGACAGCCATAATATCTTTGCCCAATTTATATATAATCATATATATACATACTATATATATAATTGTTTGCTAAAATAATATATATTGTTCCACGTTTATGAGTGTAAAGTAATTTAGTCTTTCAGCAAACTCATTATCAACAACTGGGGTTTAAGCAAGGAAAGCAGGCTGAGGAAACATTGGTATTAGTTATGCATAAACACTCTGGCTGCCTGCAGTGTTTTCATCCATTAGCTTGAGCTACAAGAGTAACATGGAGGAAAAAATTGAAGATTTATATATTATTATTTATATTAAAGTGGTGGGTACACAAGGCACCAGGGACCAATGAATTAAACATTTTATGCAGGTAGATGTGCACACTTGCACCAAATACAGAAGGGTTGAGCAAAGTTAGTTTAAGCTACATTAAAATAACTGTTTCAGTACTTGAGGATGTTAGGAGGCTTTTAGTTGTTTTAAATCTCTAAGGATGGAGGCATATAACTGCAAAACCATGTTGTTACAGCATTTGTATTGTTCCTTAGTTAGTCATCCTAGTTATGATAATGAAGTCAGCTTACGTGCAGTGTTGTTTGTGATAACCTGATCAGCAAGTGTTACTGTAGGAAATGTGCTGCTAAAATCTTAAAACAATGAAGTTCAAAGGAAAATGTGTGGGGTTTTTAATGCCTCCTCGGTTGAAAGAACACACACACGCACACTTTCTTTTTACCCTGCCAATTCTTAGGGTTATATAAATCATAGAGGATGAGATGCTTCAGGGATTATGTTCAACATGTGCTCCTTATCTCATGACTGGTTAGCAATGAAGAAACATTTTGAGTAAGGAGAACGAGTGAACTGCAGAGCTATTTCAGAGTTTAAGTTCACCCTTCCTATCTGACAAAAGAGAAGATATTAGTTTTCATTGGAATAGGGTTTGCAGAAGTAGATTTGGGAAGTCCTACTTTGCATTTCTGGCTGTTGCTGCTTTGTTGTATGGCCTTGGGAATTCTTCAGTTCTTCCTTCCCTTTAAAAGGGGATAATGCTTACTTCACAGACAATGGGGTTTAAATTCTATTTGTAAAGTTCTGTGAAATCTTAATGCACTGTACGTAGGGAGACATTATTGTGAGTCTCCATATTCAAAGAAACAAGCTCAGTTGACTTCTATTGGCCAGTCCTTGTCTCAGACTTCAATGTTGTTCCAGGTGTACTTGACTTGGCCTGTGCCAAACTGTGCTGAGGGATGTCCTGGCTCATGGATTAAAGATGGTTACTGTGATAAAGCCTGTAATAACTCAGCATGTGATTGGGATGGAGGTGATTGCATCGGTAAGACAGCAATGTTGAATTTAGGAAAAGTCAACTGTTTGTTTTCCTTTACAGGAATAATTCTGTAATTTGTCTTTTTCATAAAACTACAGTATTTGCCTCCTTTAGTAATAAAAAAGTTGACTTGCAGATTAAAACCTTATATCTTGTAAGCTACAATTTTTCATGGAAAATGACAGGAAATAATAGGGCATAGGATAATCTTTCTTTAGGTATCAAATTTGACTAGCTGAATGGAGGGGTTTTGAAATTTAAGTTATATATTAATGTACAGTATTATATATTTGGACTCATAATCCAAATAATGGATTGTGAAGCTGTACTGTTAGCTCCTAGATGAAATTTTCAGGACTGCAGTGTAATAAAACAAAGTGATAGTTCTGGATTGAGAAAGTGATACCTTTCTAGGAAGCTGCAAAGTCAAGACTGCAGGCACAAGGAATAGTAAATCAGTTTTCTGCCTGCCTTTTTGAAGTTAAGACAAAATATGTTTGCACTTTGGATAATCTTTTCACTTGATTCCTAAACTTCTACACTGAGAGTAAAATCTGTAGTATGCACAAAGTCATAGAAGTCTAGCTAGGATTTGCCCCTTTTTAATTCCAGTGATGATTGTTTAGTCTTCAGTCTAGCTTTAACATGGTGGCCTTAATATGCCTTTCTTTGGTTATTTGAAATGCTTACTTCTGGTGGATTTGTTTTTGGTGGATTTGTTTTTTTCTTTTTTCTCTAGGTAACAGTGGGGGTAATCGCTATGTTGCTGGTGGAGGTGCAGTTGGAGGTATTGGGAATGGTCCACCATGGCAGTTTGGAGCAGGAATAAGTGGTGTTTCATACTGTAACCAAGGCTGTGCTAATTCCTGGCTAGCAGACAAATTTTGTGACCAGGCCTGCAATGTCCTCTCATGTGGATTTGATGCTGGTGACTGTGGCCAAGGTATGTAAAAAGCATTGCTGATGAACTTCCCGTGGGGATTCTCTTTAATTGCTTGGCCTTTCCTGGTTCCTCATTACTCTCAGATTGGGCTAAGGTATCCTGTACAAGCATCCTTACCTGACTGAGGACCTTTGAATTGATGATGCCTGTACCAGTTAAAAAGTTGCAAGAACCTCTCTGATGCTGACAGTGTGAGTTCAAGTCTGGCTCTGGGCTCTTGCCAAAGGCTACTTTCAGTCACAAGTGAACTTGTCTGAAGTTCATTTGGATATGAAAGATTAGCAAGGAGTGAACGAAGTGATTTAAAGTGCTGTCTGGTGTGTTGTGGCACACTCCACAACATAGGTCACATTCAAGACAGCCACAACATGTAGTAATCTAGAATTACACCATACCTTGTCAGAAGGCTTCTGCCCAGACAGAGTACCATCATAAGCCTTCAACGGCTGTAAGCATCTGCTAGCATCTGCTGCTGCTTCTCTAGCCCAACCTTTTCTACCCCTCATGGTTCATGCATTGCACCTGTGTCCTTCATTATGTTCTAGGCTAGTCACCTGTTTTTCACAGCTGAGGCCCGTTGGGAATTAGGCTGTGCTACAGCCCCCTTCCCAAGTATCACAAACCGGGTACCTACAATTCCTACAGTCTGGTATATGCAGGAGAAGAATTTGTCCTGTTTGGAAGAGCAGAGGCTCCCCTGCATTTCAGCTGGGACAAATGTGTTTCTGGTGATTCTATTGCTAGCAGTAAGGTTTTGTTCATCTGGGAGATGACAGATAATCTGTGTTCTGCTGTGGGAGGGAGAAGTTCCTTTCAGCCTATCTGATTCTGAAAATTTCAAATCAAGATGCAGCACTGTAGCAGTGAACTTCAGCTGTTGTAACATTACTCTCCTAAAATGTGGCAAAAATATACTGTGGGCAAGCTACTTATGACTGATACATATTTTATGTGATATGATAATAAGATGCTTACGCTCTTCAGGTAGAGATTGAAAGAGTGATGAATTTTACTGGCTTTTGGAATTAGCATGGGAGTGTCCGGTAGCTTTGTATATCTGAGTATGTTCTAGTCATCCATTACTGAAGATAAGTGAGCAAGAAGCTGAAAACTAGAGTAAGTGTTCTTTCACAAAGCTGTCTCCCTGTTAATATAGTGACTGTAGGCATATTACTATTAAAAATGAGTGAAAGATAAATGTTATGCTGAAAATTGACAGAAATTTGTTTTGTTTCTTGTTTGGGTTTTGTTTTTTTTTTTCTCCAGATCACTTTGAAGAGATGTACAAGGTGATGCTTCAGCTTAATCAGACCTACTATGTTATTCCCAAAGGTGAATGTCTGCCCTACTTCAGCTTCAGTGAAATAGGCAAGAAAGGAATTGAGGGTTCATACAGTGATAATCCAATTATCCGACATGCTTCAGTTGCTAACAAATGGAAAACCATCCACCTAATCATGCATAGTGGCATGAACACCACTGTGATCTATTTTAACCTTACATTCCTAAATAAAAATGATGAAGAGTTTAAGATGCAGATAGCTGTTGAAGTTGATACTAGGGAGGAACCAAAACAGAACACAACTTCCATGCAAAAATCTAACTCTGATTTTAAAAGTGTAACTTCAGTACCAGAAGCTGAAATGTTATTTGAGGATATTCCAGAAGAAAAACGCTTTCCAAGGGTCAGGAGACGTAGAAATGGCACAAAAGAGAGTGTACCTGAAGAGTTGATAATCCCATCAGTAAATGTGTCTCTTCTTCCTGAAGATGTCCAACTAGCACTGCAGAAACTGGACTTAAAACTACTAAATGGTGATATAACTCAGAAAGGATATAATCTATCCAAGGCTGCTCTCCTGAGACCTTTCCAGTTTTTAAGCACAGCAAAGAGTATTGTAGGCCTGGAAAAAAAGGGCATGCATAATCACTCAGAAAATCAGAAGAACCAGAGCAGCTGGGAGAACCCTTATAAAGATGTAAATGATGGCAAAATAAAAGCAGCAAAAGCAAAGGAAGAAGTTCCTTCGAAGCTTATGGGAGCAAAGGAGACTGTTGTGACAATGAGCACAAATAAACATATTCATAAAGTACAGCCTAAAGCCACACTTCCCTCCCAGAGCATAGGGAAGAAAAATGAAACTCGAGAAAAAGTGTTGAATGCACTCATATTAAGGGAAACACAGAAATCAAAACATACTGGGAATTTAGATACTGGAGAAGGTGCTCAGGGAATGGAAGGAATAAAAGGGCATGAGCAGGTGGATGCAAATATAAAGCAGGGGCTGGTGGGAAGAAAATTGCTGTCTTATGCTGGAAGTTACCGAGGCTTTCTGCCATGGGAGAAAAAGAAGTATTTCCAAGACCTTCTTGATGTAAGTATCTTAACGTCATTCCTTACTGGAATAGTTGCATCTTTCTGCATTTATTGGAATATTGTTAATATTATTTGTACATTTGAAATGTGCCTTGCCTTTGAGGCAAATGCTGGGATTTTTTTTGAAAGATACTTTTCACATAAAATATGACTTGTTTATGATCTGGGCCTCTCTTAGCTAGGTGGTAAAAGCCAAATAACTATTTCTGTTCCCTTTCTATTACCTTTTCTTGGTCAAATTAGATTTTTGTTTGTTGTGTGTTGTCACAGGGCTATTGCTCAGACACATATAGCACAATAACAGAAAGCTTAAATTTTGTTTTGATTGCATTTTTGCAGTTATGGGTTCAGTTCGTGTTTAAAAATGCAGAAAATATGTATAATTATAAATAATTAAATTCTAAAAGTTAAATTGAAAGTCTGCAAAGAAACTGCTTATCTAGACTGTGTCAAGGAAATTTCCTCTGCTTCCATCCAAAGCATTTTGCCAGCTTTGAAAAGCTCTAGAAGAGAAGATACTGTGCTTCAGTTGGTAGCAGCTGCTTTGCCCTATTTCGCATAGAAAAGGGCTATGTTTTAAAAAGATTATGTCTCTCTGTTCATCTGAGATTGAATTTTGCATGAAGAATCATATATTCATAGGATTTCAGTTTATCAAATAGGGATGAGTAATCTGCAAAAAAAGGCAGTATTACAAATGAATCTGAAGACAAATAAGGCCCTAAGTGTGTGTGATGTGTCAGAGCACAAATATTAAGGAAGCCTTTTATAGAGTAGTTTTCCTTAAAGTATGAAAGCTCTAAGGAAAAGTGTTTTTTATTTCTTTTTAAAGGAAGATCTAAGGAATATGAAGAAAAAGATTAAAAAATTCTTTTCCCATTTTCAGATATGGAAAGAGTTGGCAGCTGGCTGAAATGTCATTTTTCCTGAGTGTCTAGTGTTTTCTGACTTTTGAGTAATGTAACCTAGATTTATGTCTATCCTGCTCTTTAGGAAGAAGAGTCATTACTCAAACAAATGTCATACTTTACTGAAGGTAAACATTTTGGAAGGCAGCTGAAAGATACATTTGCTGATTCCCTTCGATACGTAAATAAGCTGTTAAACAGCAAGTTTGGATTTACATCTCGTAAAGTCCCTGCTCATATGCCTCACATGATTGACCGTACTGTTATGCAAGAGCTCCAGGATATGTGAGTGTGGTTTTGCTTGGAATAATGTAAGACTGTGGGAAATTCTACCTTTCTGTTGCTTTGCTGTAGCCATTTCCAGTGTGTTAATGGCTACTCATTAAAATTATATTTTGGAAAAAGAAATAAGAAATTTATTACAAAATGATAGTTGGGATGCAATGAGATTTTTGAGACACTTTCAAAATTCTGGATAAGAATTTATTTTTAGGTAAGGAATGTTTTCTTCAAGAAATTAGGGTGCTAAATGAGTTTTCATTCTTACCTAGGTTTCCTGAGGAGTTTGACAAGACATCATTCCACAAAGTGCGTCACTCTGAAGATATGCAGTTTGCTTTTTCATATTTCTACTATCTTATGAGTGCAGTTCAGCCGCTGAACATTTCTCAGATCTTTGATGAAGTTGATACAGACCAGTCAGGCATTTTGTCTGACCGAGAGATTCGCACATTGGCCACGAGGATCCATGAACTACCATTAAGTTTGCAGGTACTCTTTCCTTACTGATTAACTTTTCGAACAACTTCCATTTTAAAGTCAAAAATGGTTAGAATAAAACAAGTCAATTTTTTTTATCCTTGCTTGTAGCATCAGTAACATTTGGTAATTTTAAAATATTACCTGGAAAATATAGCATTATGTTCTACTTATCATTGTTTGTTTGCTTCTTCTGTGGAGTCTGCAATTAAACTGAGTTCTAGCAGCTTCAGAAAAATGGCTCACTGCTGTCTGAGTTCAAGAAAATAGTGTTTGTCCAAAAAAAAGTTCACTGCCAGGAGTTGTATCCTGCTGTGCTTACTGTAGTTTCTGCACATATTAAAAGTTCTTACCCTGACGAACTTGTGGCCTAAAGAAAGAACTGAGAAAAAGGATAGCAAGGAAGCCGTGCTAGTAAATAGTATGATAGTATACAAAGACTCATGCTTCTGTTCTTCTAGGAACCTCGTAAACAGAGACATGGTTTTTATAGGACTTGTATTCTTAAACATACAGGTAGAAAACAAAGCATACTGGTTTTTCTTTATAGAGGGGAAACGACACAAACCACTGAAACAATTCATTTGTGACACAGGGCACAAAATCGTTGGCGTAGTCGGAGCACAGCCCTGCTCTAGTGCATTCCTGGCCTGTACCTTAATCAGAAAATCTTCCTGTCCTTGCCATTAACTCTGTTTGTTTGCTTGATTTGGAATTTTATATGCCAGTGTTGAATTGGGAACTCTGTACTGTCCTGACATTATTAGTAAAGGTGTGATGTTAATTTTAAATGAAAATGACATTAAGTCATACCTTATCTGGTCTCAATTAAACTCCATACTGAGAATTTGCTTTACTTTATAGGGAATCTCACTGAATTAGCAGTTACTGAAATCGTGTCTGCTGAATATTAAGTCTTCTGTGGACAGTAGAATGGAAATTTGTTCTGTAGATAACATTAAATACATTTGTGCACCCTGTGTTTTTAGAACTGTGTCAGTGAGAAAATCAGTAGGATTTTAAATGTCTTTTTTTTACCCCCCTTCTTTCTGTTAGGATTTGACGGGTCTAGAACAAATGCTAATAAATTGCTCTAAGGCTCTCCCTGCCAACATCACTCAGATCCATGCTATTCCTCCAACTCAGGAAGCATATTATGATCCAAATCTGGTAAGAAACATTGATCTTAAAAGATGCTTATTTTCTTTCCTGAGTGTATATTTTCTTTACATTAAAAGCTGGTTTGATTTCTAGAAGGAAAGTATTTACAAAAATTACTACTTTGTATGTACATGAAGTGAGTGGTACAAAATGAAAATTTTATAGGCTGCTTCCTAACTTACTAACCCTTAATTTTCTTTAAAAGCAGAGAAAAGCTAAGATTTAGAATGTTATTATAATTGGGATTTAAAAAGTCATCCTTGTTAAGAAAATTTACTGTTGTGAACCAAAAAGACAGTAAGCCCAATACCTCTCTGACTAGAAGTTCCTGATAAGTCTTTATCTGAATTATAAACCATGTATTCAAAAAACACCCTAAAATCCAAAAATCTCCGTTGTACAGAGATGGCCTGGCCAGTTTCACTGGTGGCCTTTGTCAGAGGAATATCAGACACCTGTTAAGTTAGTTAGAATTTTTCAGTATTTTACTGAAAATAAAGTTGCAATATTTTTGCTGAAAAATAAGTTGTAAAATAGGAAATTATTATGTCATGCACCAGTATTGTTTTGTTTTTTCCCTCCACAGTTGCTAACAAAACTATTGCTTTTGATTCCAGGAGAGTAAAGTATGCAGACCACTTTAGCTGTAATACAAACTTTCTTACAAAGTACACCTTTATAACACTGTAATTTTCAGTAACCTATAATCTAAACAGTGTTTTCTTCCAGCCTCCAGTAACCAAAAACCTAGTGACTAATTGCAAACCTGTGACTGACAGGATTCGTAAGGCTTACAAGGACAAGAACAAATACAGGTATGTTGTGGCAGTCTTGTGAAGAGAGATGCTTAGTGTTGTAAAGCCATAGCAGGAGGGATAAATACACACATAACCCAAGATTGCATGTGTGTGCTAACAAGCCTTAGCTCAACCTATTTTAACAGTGGAACTAAAGAAACATACAGTTGCTGACTTAAGTATGTTTCATTGTGCAGAGTGATGTGGGTTTTTTCATAGTTTGCTTAGTGGACTAAATCTGTTTAGTTACTCATGTCATCTTGGGCCATTTCCTCATTTGTGTTACACAACAGTAAGCCAGAGTATATTTGGATGGCTAGAGAATGAGTGCAGTTCAAGTGGCATGTAAAGAAGGAAACAGCCTTCCTGTACGTAAAAGTTGTGAATCTACTTCATCCTTCCTTCTTCTGAAGCTTAAAAAAAGAACAGAAAATAGCATTTTAGTCCTAGCTACCTTGTACCTTTCCTGTGAGATGGGAGATTGACAGTGGTATGAGCTTTTTAAGTGGCGGAGGTTCTCAGGTGAGACTTGAAGAAGCTTTTAGGGTGCTTTTTATATTAAGATAAGTGAAGTGAAAAATACAAGTTTGGTATCTGCCACTAGTAAGAGTGTTTACCTGGAGTCAAATGTTCATATTTTATGTGCTTTCTCTTAGAGTTCAGATCTATGATTGGTAGGTGGTTACTAATAAATCTACAGAGAAGTGATTCTGTGCAAGAGCATTAGCTGAAAAATTTAAATGTATCAATAGAAAGCAAATGGCAAATCTTAATGAACATTGGCCAGTCAGATTAGAAATGTTGCTCAATAATGTTAAATATGAGATTGATATTTATTGAACCAGACTTTAGGCTGTTTTATTAATTTGTAAATATTATTTCAACAATAAGGTTTGAAATCATGGGAGAAGAGGAAATCGCCTTCAAAATGATTCGCACAAATGTTTCTCATGTAGTTGGTCAGCTGGATGACATACGAAAAAATCCCAGGTATCCTGTTTCGTGATTTGTGTGAAGTTGTGAGATGGTTTTAATTTTCTGATTTGACTCTTTAAACTTTTTTTGTATTTAAAAGATTATTTATTATCATGTATTTTTAAACTATGTTTTACAGGGTAAGACAAATTTGAACCAAAAGTGCTTCTGATTTTTTCTGTTTGACTGAAGCTGACTCATCTCTCTGTTATGACAGGAGCTATTTCAATAATTTGTTACATTTTTATTTATTGAAAATCTTCAAAAATTTAGAAACTTCAGCTATTTTTGAAACTTTCATTTTTGGCATTCTAGAGGGCATACAGTTTATATTGCAGGTAATTTTATTTTAAAGGAAGAGCTTTTTGACTTGCTTTATGCAAGTATTTTATACTAGGAGTTAGGTGTAGATTATTTTGTTACTAAGTCAGTTTTGCATATTCATTGTGCTTTTAAGTTTTTACTACATGGAAAGAATCTTGCTTCTGTCTTCAGAAAGCCAGAGTTTTCTGCCAGTTTAATGAGTTTGGCTGCAAGAAGGGTCTGACAAGTGTCAAAAGGCAGATTAAGGAGGGAAGTAGAACCAGGTATCTTGGGCCAGGGAAAGTGAAGCCTCCTCTTTTGGTCACAGAAAGCTGTTGGGTAATCTCAGCTGCTTGTAAAGCTATAGCATAATTTTTATTTGTAGATAGAGAGTGGATTTCTGCTTTCTTCTCAGCACTGTACTACTTTTGCTGGGTTATTTATTTAGAAAGGGAAATTCTAGTCTTGAGACATTTCACAGCTGAAGGTGGTTTCTATCTATTGCTATTCTTTAAAAGAGTGCCTTCTAGCCACACAACTCTTGCATTCCAGTTGCCACCATAATCCATTTTAAAAGAAAAGTAGGCAGTGCTCTAGCTCATCCTGCTGCTTCCTTTTCCTTCTCTCTTTCTTTGTCTGCTGGCTACAAGTTGGTTTTTTTTTTAAAGGTAGGAGTGATTTCAAATTTTGTTAGGCTCAGAGAGGCCTGAGTAATGTAAGTTTTTCACCTTCAGTGTTCACGAAGTGAGAAGGAGTCTATTGCCTGGGCTCTATTCCTGTGAAGTGCAGTGCAGTACTGTAGTCATGTCTTGTTAACAAAGGAGAGCTGGCACAGTTATGTAGGCATGCCATTTCCTTCTCTTTGCTGTGTTTTACTTGCATACAAACCAATAGTTATAACGAGTCCTCTAAAAGCAGGTTTTAGTGCCTGTCTTGAAATGAACTAAAAGTGTCATTCACTTACTGATCTCTCAGAAATGTTTGGTTTGCACTCTTAAGGCAAAGTGAGTGTTAATTGTCTAGGCATTAATTCTGGAATATCCAAAGGAATGTCACATTTAGTTTCTTTTGGATGAATTTAAACAGTCTTTCCATTAGTAATGGGCTAATATCCTCATCAATCCTGTACTTTTCTGTGTGTAGCAACCTCACAGTCTGTAAGCCGTATCTCTTTTCCATGAAGCTAAACAGGAACATACACTATAGGAATACAGCTACTGCATTCCCAGGGCTAATGAGCTGCCAGTCCAAGCGACGAGGTCAGGGATAGTCCAGAGTAAGCTCCCAAAATGCTTAGAGTGTAGCCATGATTGCCATAACCAGCTGCTTTGCATAGTATTACTTGATACAGGAGATACAGCCTGCTCGTTTTTGAAAGGCATATTTTTTCTTCTCAGATGCAGCAATTTGAATGCCTGGTTATGCCCTGCACGTAATTGTCTAGAGCAAGGTTACCAGTTACGCTAGATGCAGTATGTTGCCATTCAGTGCTAATTCCCAGTGTGGGCTGATAGACAAGCTCCAGAGTTGTGCTTATTTCCAGATTCCTGTAGAAGTCTGAACTTTGCTCTTTGAAAGAGCACACCATACTACTGAGAATACAGCTGACCAGAGCTGCTTATTTACAAAGGTTAGCAGTGACAAGGCATCTGTCATCAGATATGATTTCTGCCTCTGGGGGAAATGTAGGGATCTTGTATCTCACAATATCAATAAAGCACATAGCCTTGCCCAAAAGGGGAATTTTTGTTGACAAGCACCAGGTCAGAGTGGCCAAGAGTACATAGCAGTCTAGCACACTAGCTGCGGCTTTAATTGCAGTAATTTAGTTCCATGTTTCTTACATGAGAAATAGCTTTCTGCAGGAGCCATTATTGGGAGCATGCTTATTTGGTTACAGTGATTTCCATGTAAATTCTACCCAAATTGTTGTTGTTTGTATTTTGGTTGGTTATACAAGTCTAGCTTTGGGTCTGTGATTTGACAGACCAATTTATATAAAGTTCTCAGTAAACCAAAGCCTAGGGACCAAGCTTTGCCCTCTCTTATACAATCTAATAGAGTTTTTATGTTGATTTTCTCTAAAGAATTCAGCATGCACACTGAAATATTAATAATTTAGTATGTTTCCCTCCTACAGTGGACCCTGCTTTGTTATTTAAGAGACTTTATACTTTTGAAATTATCAAAAAAAGTAAAAATCCTTACCCAGATTGTAATCCTCTCTTCAGTGGGCACTGGGACAGTGCACACTCTAGTGTCCATTAGATGGCAGCATTATATAACTAGAAATGTAGTCTGTCACTGGATTCTTCTGAGGTTTTGACTTGGTGTCAATCCTAGTGCTCTTAGAATTAAATTAAAATAATGCAACAATAAAAAATATAAATGTTTGGTTTTAAAATTATATGGTTTCAATTTTGTTTTAAAGGATTATGTTTGTGTTATTGGTTTGGCAATACCTTTCCCATATTAAGGAAATATACTAGCAATGTCATCTTCTTTTCTAGAAAATTTGTTTGCCTAAATGACAATATTGATCACAATCATAAGGATGCACAAACAGTGAAAGCAGTGCTTAGGGATTTTTATGAGTCGATGTTTCCCATCCCTTCCCAATTTGAACTGCCAAGAGAATATCGGAATCGTTTCCTTCACATGCATGAACTCCAAGAATGGTATGTTCTTTTCAAGTTACTGTAGTGCAGTAAGATATAATTACCTAAGATACTGCTAACAAGCTGCTTTTCCCCCAGTATTGTCATAAAAGAATTAACAGTGAAAATAGTGTGGTGAGATTTGAATGGACTAAAATATGAGGTCTGCAGGATTTGGGTTTTTCTAGTGCTTAAATAGTTGTCAACATTTTATCAATTGGTCCTAACCTACTGCAAACAAAAGTTGTTGGTTTGTTCCTTTGGTTTTTTTAAAATAAAACAGGAATTCTAGCTTTTTTTAAATGTAAAAAAAAAACCCCAAACCATGGCTACATTTCTTACTAATTGATTTTTTTCAGTCTGTCACATAGCAATAACCATCTGGATAAAAATCAGAAAAGATATATGTGTGTCTCATTTTTGCATAATATGTGAAATTTTTGTGTGTTTATCTCTTGCTATTTTATAAATAACAACTGAAGAAATTGAAATAGTTGACTTGAGAAGACAAGCAAAACATTGACAGATACAGTGACAAAAATGACACAAGACTAATATAAGTAAACCTGTTGCTGATCAGCGAATCACGAGAAATTGCTGTTAATAAGAAAATAGAAAGTATTAGAGGAACTGTAGAAGGAATCAGAAGGATTGTAGGCGTGATTGTAGTGCTACAAGTCCTGCTGTAGTAGTGGCGAAGGGAGCAGGGGCCAAACCCATTTCAGCAGTTAGCTTTAGAAATTTGTGCTGGAGAAGTAGACAGTGTTGGCTTCCTTATAGAGACCCTCCATCAAGACTTTTTGTAGTTTCAAAAAGACACTTTATTTTGACTTGTTTGTAGCCAAAGATGATTCCAGCAGGGTGCATTAAGGCAGGCTAAAATGCTGGTGGAAATCAAAGTATTTTCAGGATCACAGGGCAGGCCAGGTTGGCAGGGACCTCGAAAGATCATCTGGCCCAACATTTCATGGGAAAAGGTGCCTAAATGAGACTATCTCCTGCCAGTTCTCAGGTGTTCTGGCTTCAGGTATATAACTGTAGCACATAAAGGAGTTGCAGTTTGGTCAAAAAGGATATACTGTGACTGCAAAACCATAGTTGCCACAAGTAGATGTGGCACTTGGGGACATATATAGGTGTGGACTTGGCAATGTTAGCTTAACAGTTGGACTTAATCTTTGAGATCTTTTCTAACCTAAAAGATTCTATGATCTAGCACCCTGAGCAGTCATATCTTGGAAACTTCCAGTGGTGCAGACTTTACCCTGTCTCTGGAGAGACTGCTCCAGAAATGATTATTTTAACTGTAAAAAAGATTTCCTTATATCAAGATGAAACCTCTTCCAGTCCAACTCGTAGTTGTTGCCCCTTGTCCTATGTGGCTCTTCATGACGAGAGAGTCTACATCCTCTTTTTAGTCACCCTTTAAGAACTGGAAAAAACTTTCTTTGCATGTTTTGTGGAAACTCTTCAAATATTGGCATTTATGATATATGAAGCTGTTTTTTTGTTTCCTTCTTTCTTTGTCCAGGAGGGCATATAGAGACAAGCTCAAATTCTGGACCCACTGTGTTCTAATAACACTTATTGTATTTACAGTCATCTCATTTTTTGCTGAACAGGTAAAGTTAATGTCTTCTTATCAAAGATGTATAACACTTAACAGATTGTGGAATCTTCAGGATAACATTAGATGGATTTTTTTAAATAGGTTTTGAAGAGTAGGTAGAATTTTCCCTTCATAAAAGAAGTAGAGATGTTATATAACTCATGATTAGGTTGCTTTAATTTTCAAGTCACCATGTTGAGATTCCTTGAAAAGAGAGTCATGTGGGGAGAAGGAGAGTGGCACCTTCTCAGGTGCCTTGTGACAGTAAAGTCCATCACCAGTGTGCTAAATTGGGATGCTAAATTCAGTAATTATTTTTGAAATGCTTGGTCTGTTAACATGTATATTGGTAGAAGCGTATGGTAAGTTAAAAGGAAGGAAAACTAGTCCAGAAGGGAATCTTAAGTTACTTAAAGGCCTTATCAAAATCTCTTCCCTAAGTAATTGCAAAAACTCCTACTGAATTCAAAAGGTTTTGAATCTGACTCAAGGGGGAAAAACCCTTGACTTCTGCAAGCTTAAAATGGCTTTTTTGAACATGATTAGTCCTGCTAAACTCAGAGGGAGTCAATGGAACAAATCATATGGGTAATTCTTTGCAGGTTGGGGCCTTAAGTAACACTTTCCGTGGGCTGATGAAGAGGGTGTAATTCTTGAAAGGTTGGCTTTTGATTATTTTTTTTCCCACCTGTAACTTTTGCATGACTCTTTCCCTTGATTTTCAGCCTTTTTTATATATTAGAAAACTCCATTAGTAACTTGGTTTTGGAAGGGAATACTCAACTCAGTGGTACAGTTAGGAATCTAAGTACCATTTTGAGATGCCAGCTTTTAAAAATAGAATCTTCTAGAATCTTCTAGCTTCTAAAAATAGAATCTATCTTTTAAAAATAGAATGTAGCCCGGTGTTAATTTAAATACACAAATTACCTTTAAAATAATCAGAACAAAGGCATGGTGTATTTTTTACTTTATGCTTGTATTCTGATTATTGAGAAGTCTACTGGAAATGTGCACATTTATTAGATGAATTGGAGTAAAAAATGCCTTTCTGGTATAATCAGAAAAAAGTACAGTACTAAGTATTTACCATGGGGGGGTACGGATTTGATAGTGTATTGGATAAAAACCTGTCCTGCTGTGGACTTTTAGCCCAGCAGAGAACTACATATTGTATTTTTTTCTCTCCTCAGCTAATTGCACTTAAACGAAAGATTTTTCCAAGGAGAAGGATCCAAAAAGAAGTTGGTCATGAACGAATCAAAGTGTAGAAGAGCTTTATTTTGGAGATCAGTCTACCTCAAGCTGTGATTAAGCATTTTAAATGTCTCTTTCATAAGTCTCTTTTCTGGTTGGCTGTTTAACTACAGTGATATGAAGAAAAAAAATCATGCATCTACATTTGGATCTCTGCAGTACTCTTCATGATATAAAAGCTGCTGGAGCTGTGACAATGCAAAATAACTACAGCAAATAATTGCAGGACACCTGTACATAGGCAGTTTTCAACAGATCTTGCTTTACAACTCTTAGTTCATGGCCATGTTATCCTTTTTATAAAAAGGGTTATCTAAACAAATGTAACTGCATTTATTGCAGTGGATGTTGCCAACTAGATAAAATGTTGGAAGGAAAAGTTGTTTGGGATCAGCTTAAGAAGTCCTCGATCTTGCATTCCAAAGCATTTTGCAAATTTTTGTCATTGCTGCTTTTTTTAGCCCTCCGGGGAAATTTAGGAATTATGTAACTTGTCATTTAAATTTAGAATACATTTATAGATGTTGACATTCTTTAAAGCACAGTGACAATTCATCTCTCTATTTTTAGTATATAATTGGGATTTGAAAGAAAGATATGCTACTAAAAAATTACACAGTAACAACATCTAATGGTTTATTTGAAAAATATTTTATATCTGGCGTATTATAGTCCAAAGAATACACAAAGAAATGGTGTTGTTTCCTGGCTTGATTACAAAGAAAGGGTTGTAATCAAAGGAAAATGATCAAGGTAAAATATTATACAAGCATTGCAAATCAAAAAGCAGAAGTGCCTCTAAATGAATGGGTAACAAACTGTTTCAAAGTAAAAAGTATGGGAGCAGTGTTTCACTTCATAAAACAATATTTGTACTGACTTACAAAGCTGTGGTGTTTTTAAGTTGAACAGGGTTTGGCCCTGTATTTTGCTGATATCGGAGCATTGTGGTTTTATGTGGGAAAGGGTACTGAATCTTTTCAAGCAGAAATTTTTGGTGGTCTATCTTCACTTAATTGTATTAGCAGTATTCAAAAAGCATTAATTTTTGTAATCGGATGATGTACAAAATGTATGTGCATATGTATTGTAAGATACTTGGCTTGCTTTGGAATTAACTAAAACGTGATGAAAGTTTTGTCTGCCGTTTCTGTTTTAAAGTCAACCAAAGCTCAATCATTTTGGTAAATTAGCCAGGAATCTGTATGAATCTTTATGTCGAAGTTCTTATTTTTTCCGTTTAAAAACCGTGCACTTTTAATGATTTAATAGTAATTTGGCTCCGTTCTCAAAGTGGGATGAAGCTTTCGAGCTCCTGAGGGCGGCACCCGTTCCCGCCCTTTCCCGGCGGCGGGAGGCGCTGAGGCGGCGGCGGGGCTGCGGCAGAGGCTTGAAGGCTGCCCGGGGCTTTAGGGCCAGCGGGGTTTCCTCTGCTGCGACGGGAGGGTGCGAGGAGCGCTGGCCCTGCCGCCTGTGCATCCCCTGAGGGTGCAGCTGAGGGCCCAAGTCTCCCTTGCTGCTCTGAGGTGGGTCCCCATGGTGAAAAGCCCCACGCAGGAAATTCACACAAGCACGGGTTTGTTTGATATCTTTTTGGGGCAGGGTGGAAAAAAAGAGGTGAGTTTCTCTAAAAATCACTGTTAAAATACACAGCTGTGGATTGAAGACACTCAGATCGTCTAAAACAGGTACCTACCCGGGAGGGGCGGAGGCTGCGTGGGCTTGTGAGGTAGCAGGATTGTTTTACACTTGGCTGAGGAGGACTGAGACGTTCTACTTTGTAAACTGATTTTTTAGTACAAAGAAAAGTGTCTGTATGTCACATAAAATAGAAGTTTGCAGTTCAAAGTTAAGTGCCTTGGCAGCACAGGGACAGGCACAGCCAGACACTACGAATCAGCACTCTCCTCCTTTGCATCGTGTCCTCAACAGTCAGTAGTCAAAAAGCAGATTAAGTCTTGACAATTTTCTCTCATTTGAGGATAATTCCAATGCAAGGGCTTGTGATTTTCCAGTCAATAATGACACTTGTTTTTCAAGACACTTGTAAAATCTAAAATTCTTCATACTACATAGAGGAGTATCAACCTAAGAAAAAGCTCTGTATTAAAAAGCACTATTCGTTCCTTAGCATAGTGAGGCCATGTTTGTACAGATCCATGGAATTTGGAATTAAAAAACATTTTCACAGCTATTGACAAATAAGTAAAAATAAAAAGAAACCCAACATAAATAGGAAACTGAGGTGTGTGAGAGTTGATAATGTTGGGGAGACCTCACAGCCCTTGAAATTCAAATGATCTTTAATGGAGTTCTCAATTTCCATGTGTGAACTTAATTTTTAGGTCTGTCTCTGCCCTGGCTAGTGGAAAACGTACTGATACTTCTAACTGTTTTAGATTGTGTCTAGAATGAGAGGTTTACTAAAGTAAATAAATGAATAATTTTTTAAAGAGGGTAGTCTATCTGTAAAATGTTTGCCAGTGTAGAAATGGCATTCCTTACTTTACAGAATGCAGAGGTATAATAGCTATAAAGAAAGATAAATCAGAACCTGGAAGTTGCTCAGGACTTCAAAAAATGGCATAAGCATATGTATATTTCACTTTACAGTGTGGGATGTCTTGTAGAATCACATTGTTCTCTATGGTTTATCATTTCTCTATTTTGGACAGTAGAATGTTGGCATAGCTTTTGGGGAATGCAGTACTGGATATGACAGAATGTGTAATAAACCTTACGGAAGCTAAGCTGGCAGGCATCTTAAGAAAATGGATCATCTATCTTTTTTTTTTTCCAGAAGAATCAAGTATGTTCCTAATAGCCCTGGCATTTTTTAGCATGTTCTTGAAAGCATCACTGATGGGTAATGCTGTGAATACCTCAAAACTAAACTAGTTTGACTGCTCACACATGCAGACTGTTAAAGAGATACCCATAATAGGTCCATGTAAGCATGAAAACATATTTATTTTCAATTTGTTGTGGAGGAAGTTATGTCACAATGCAATGTACTATTTCAGTAGGAAGACATCTCACCATGGCACCATCGGGAAGAAAGCATGGAGGAAAAGCTGGTAAAGCACCACAGGAAGATCAGACCACACCTACTTTTGACTTTGAGGAGGAAAGAAAAGAACTGAGTGGATCAGAGGAAGATATTAGAGAAGGTGCTTATATTAATTTTTTAGGACATCTGTAAAATGTGAATTTTATCACATTTGTGACTATGAGAAGAAGGGAAGAACAACTGAATCAGCCAGGGACTGAGCACAGCATGGTTTGTAATGCCAAAGACCACCAGGCTCCTGCTGTGTAATTTTGATTGGTAATTTTCAAAATAATATAAATATCTGTGATTTTTCTTTTTAAAGGTACAGAATTACAGTACCTTTTTTACAGTAAAATTCAGATTATAAATTATAAATTTTTTTGTTATTTAGCTTTCTGATGATTGCTATATTGTGAGTTGTGAGTAATGGTGTAGTGGTGGATAGAGAAAGTAAAACTATTTGGGGCCAAGGTAGAGAATTCAAAGCAGTGCCAGCTGCAATCTGGCCTTGCAGAATAATTCACCACCATCTGTCAACTCCAGACTCAAAGTTATAGGAACTGCCTGTGCTACTGATGAGAACTGAGCATGAGACATGGTCTGGGAAATGGCAGTACAGAAAAGTAGTTACACTTTTAATAACTCAAACAACCAACACAAAAGGTATTTTTGTAAATATTTCTATACTCCTTCTTAAGGTGACATACCAGTAATGGACAAGCATGGAAAGAAAAGACCTCTGGTGACTACTCATGTGGTTCCAGATGATGTGGGGTAAGGTTAGATGTTTGGGGGCTTTTTCCACAATAAACAGGTCTTAAATAGACACCAACTTCAGTTATTCACTATGCTTATTGCTTTGTTTGGGTTTGGTTTGGGGTTTTTTTAGTATTTGATTAAAAATCAAGTGACAGATAATACTGTAGTTGTAGGTAAAAAAAGAATTTTAAAAAAAGCATTTTAAACCAGTAATTCTTCAGTTTATTTGTAGTTTCTTTTGAACATGCAGAAAATTTTGATACATTTGTGTGAGTTCCTAAAATCTGTTTCTTTTAAAAGATTACTTGTTTTATCCTGAATTGTTGATCATTTCATTAAATTCCATTAATTTTTTCTTCTCATTTTAGTTGCTTGAAGATGTTACCAATACTTTAAATGATCAACATATTGCATGAAAAATAGATTATTTTACAGATAAATCTTATCATATTTAATATTCATTGGCAGAGTAAATGTAATAAAAAAGTACATGCTAAAAGAGTTTTCAAGCAGATTATAACTGTGTGGTTGAAGATACTGTTTTTACTGTATTGTAACACTACCTTACACACTGGTGTTACCATCTTAAAGATGCTGTAAAAACAACTCTGAAATTATTTGTCTTGAGATTTTTTACTGTGCCAGTCATGCTAACTGAGATGGACTTGTTTTCATTTGTTGTTCCAAATACCTATTTTGTTTTAGGCAATAATCAATTTTATTTACTGACTGCCCCTACTCAAGACCCGTTAAATGCCTAATAGTGCCTCTTTACTGGGGAGTCAGCTAATAAATTCCAGCATTTAAAAAAAAAAAAAAGAAAAAACAAATTAGTTTGAAAAAGAAAACTCTTACAGGAGGAGAAAAGGAGTAAAATTATTTTATGGCAGTGGCTGTTCTGTCACTGCTTAGAAGTAATAGGTATGTGAGTAAAATCAGTTCTAAGCATATTCAACAGGTCTAAAGTCAGAAAATGGGCAAATAAAAATTTGAAATACTATTTTGTAGGGGTGAAGTGCAGAATATGTTGGAGAGATTTGGAGGTAAGTACATTTACATTCTAATAAATAATAAAATAGTTGCAGAGTTGTCAGTAATAACTCACCATAAAATAACTTTCAAGACTTATGTAAAATGACTAGTCTCCGTAGAAGTTTTCAGCATTTCTGAATAAAGCCAGTTTTCAGGAAGAAAAAAGTTATATCTAAGGAGATCAAAGGGAAAGAAGAGGAGGGAATAACTGCCTATAAATGAGTCACAGCTTGTAAGTGAAGATAATTACAAAGGAAAAGGGAAAGATGCATGAGTGCTTTGGATAATCAATTCCAATTTTAAGATGACGTTTAAGAGGTAGTAAATATATTGTAGAGAAAAGGGACAATGGCAGTTTGCTGTTTTCACTCAATGTTTTGTTACTCTGGCATAGAGGACACTGGGGATGGCAAGACTTGAATGAGAAATAAGGGGAATGTAAATGTTAATATAAGCAGCAAAAGAGAACAAATAGTTCTAATTCTAGACAAGCAATTTTGGAAGTAGAGTTTAGTTGTGATACAGAATGAGAGAGCAGTCTGTACTTAGCACTTCCAGAAATCTAGAGAACAGGGAATCAGCAGGTAAGAGAATTTCAGCAGTCAGAAGGAATATGAGTTCCTAGAACAGCCAGATAATGAGGGTAAGTAATGCCAGTCATCAAGTGATGAGCAATTTGTGTGTGTCAGCAGGATTTAGTATACTCATAATCAGATCCTCAGGTGGCTTTACCTAGTTAAACTACCTGCTGAGTTCTAGATAGTGACAGGATCGAGAAAAAACACTTTTAACATTTGTAGAGAATGTACAATACCCATGACAGAGTAAGTGAACATCAAAAAGTCATGGAAGGAAGGGAAACCATCTAAATGCCAGTATTACACACCCAATAGCTGAATAATACTTACTTACATTGTATGTAATAAAAGAAACCTGTACAGAGGCATTACTTGCATGTCAAATTTAAGGTGAAAGAGGAGTTTGACTAACTCCTTAATCCACAAATTAGGACATTTGGCTGTCATAAAATTACATACTTTGTATTACGTATCAGAATGGTATTAGAGATCTGGCAATTCAGATAAAAGGATGATTTCAATGCTAAAAAGTTACAATTTCATGTAATTTAAGACTCAAAAAAGGAAAGAAAGGAAGGATGGAAGGAGGGAAAATAAATGGATCAGAGAGAGGATGCTGTCTGCACAAAATAGTGGGTTTGGCATTAGCAGAGGCAGATGCTTTAGCAAATTAGAGTGGTTTGACAGATGTTTCCTGAAATCTACAGTGAGAAGGAAAAGAAATTATTGTATTAATCTTAAGCTATGACTTGATAAATCTCCAAATGTAAATTGAAGTGAAACAAACACAGTAACTTACATTAATTCTCAAAAAGTACTGTCTCTGAAGTATAAAAATTCATTCATTATGTTCACAGAGATAGTAAACACATACTAACCTTAATTTATTTCTGAAATTCAAGAAATTTGCATGTGACTCTGAAGTTGTTGGTTAGGGCGTGTGAGGGGCATAAGGAAGCAACATTTACACCAGTGGCAGCAGCAGGCTAAGGGGCAGTCATCACCACATCAGTTCAGATCAAGCGAGCTTCTTGTTGCTAGAACACACCTCATTTGCTTCGTCAAAGTGTAACTCATCCACCTTTTTAATGCATGGCACAATGTATCCAGTATGCCTAATTTCTAAATATTCTTTGGCTTTCAGCTGACATTAACAAAGCTCTCTTAGCTAAGAGGAAACGATTAGAAATGTACACAAAAGCCTCACTCAAAACCAGTAACCAGAAGATTGAACACGTTTGGAAAACGCAGCAGGAGCAAAGGTGACCTTTACTCTGGGTTTTCAAACCTGTGGAACTAGATTCCCTTCTGGGTCACAGAATGGATAGCTGGTCTGTTGCCTTGCAACAGCAAGTACTGTGTCTAATGTTAAGTATCTGCTCAGGGCCTCTGCTGCCTTCCATTGTGTCCCCTTTGTTAATCTGACAGTAATAGTTTAGCACATTCTCTTTTGAACAGACAAATTTAAGATTTGGAACTCTGACAGCAAGGCACATTAAAGAGCAGGGCTTACTTTTATCTTTATGGAAAGTGACCTTTGATGTTATTATGTAAATTTTTGAGGTTTTTTACATTTTAAAACAATGCGGGGTTTTTTTTCCCCACTTTGGAATTTTCTGTTTCTACCTAACAATTGAAAAATGTTCAGTAAAACTTTAATGCCATTCTGGTTAAGAAAGTAAATAATTTTCACCTTGCTTAACACTGCATCTCTTAAGGCATATTTAATTACTACATCTGATACCAGAGACAGAGCAAAGTGAAAAAGGAGACAGCTAAAAACTGAAAGTCACAAATACTTTTAACTGTCTTGGTGTTGTTCTATGTTTATTTGTATTTGAAACTTGTATGGACAAGATTTTAAGAAATGAGCTTATCAGTTTTGCAATATAAACACCTTGTGTTAAAGCAAGCATCTGTAATTGAATTAGAAAAACATGGTAAATCTCAGAAAACCTGACACCGTTAGGAAGAAGAGTTGTTACAATTTCTTTTTAACCAGTATTTTATGGGAGTGCTGTCTATAGATATATTCTACATCCACTCAGTGTATGTGTGTGTCCAGTTTTTCAAAACATACAGTATTTAAACGGGGTCAGATGTCAAAATAGCGTACTTCTTTATCTATGCCAACTTTTATTCTATTCCATGTGTATGTTGAACCTTAGCTTGTAATTCCTTGTAATTCCCTGTAGCATTTGTCATACTTACCGATAGTCTCTGTCTGTAGGCAGAAGCTCAATCATGAGTTCTCCCAGCAGTTCTTGACCTTATTTCAGCAATGGGATGTAGATGTGCAAAAGGCAGAGGAGCAGGAAGAAAAACTAGCGGTGAGTTTCCTGCATGGTGTGAGTTTCACCGTATTTTCCACAAGGAGGGAATATTGTTGTTTTGTTACTCAAGAAATGTAAAAACACTTTATGTAGTTTAAACATAAATATATGATTGTTTAAGTTTGGGAAGAGGGCTGCATTTATAAACTTTATTGCAAGTTTATAAACACTGTTAAGTGTTTATAAGGTCTAGGCCAGCATATGGCTTGAGAAAAGCAAGGGCCATTTAAGGAGAATACATGTGCTGTTTCTGTCCATCCATAGTCTTTGGGTTCAGGGAACAAAGGAATAAAGGAAAGTAGTTGTCTTTTAGCATACATTCCTTAAAAATATGCCTGTATATAATAAATGTAAGAGAATTTGATCACTGAAAGAGGATAGGAGCTATACAATGGAATGTAATAATGTGCTGTTGCTGTGTTTGTACTTCCAACACATTTCCAAGTTTTGCTCTTCCCTAGTTAGCACATTCCTCTGGGATACCCTAAGAAGCTATGGGGCATAGAAATCCCCATGGGATTTTACAAGGATAATTCAGGTTGCAAGAGACCTCAGGAGGTGACTTGGGGCTTAATCCAATCTTCAGTCTTACTTTCACTAAAAAAACCCAGGATAACTTCTCCTAGCAGAGATCCACATTACAAGGCACAGATTTCCAGTAAAGGCAGAATTTCTGATTCTGAAAAATGGAACTGGTGTGCTGTCCAAGCACTCTGCTTAACAACAGATGCAATTATGTTTTTCTTTTGCTTCTGCTTCAGAATATGCTTCGTCAGCAACAAAAAGTTTTTCAGCAGGCAAGAATAGTTCAAAGTCAGAGACTGAAAACCATTAAGCAGCTCTACGAGCAATTCTTAAAGGTAAATCTTTTTCAGGGATATGATCCTTATCATATCACTTAAGAAAGCTATATTAATTCAGTGTTTCAAGTTGTTTGGTATTTCTTTAACAAAGTAACTAACGTACTAGACAGCAAAGCAAAAAAACTGTTTTGAGTACAATAGCACAAAAATTTTACTTTTTTAGTTAAAGGCAATCCTCACAAGAGAAAATCTTCTGTGCCTTAATCATCTTCATGACCCTTTGCTGGAATCTATCCTGTATGTCTGTATCTCTCTTGTACTCAGGAGTCTGAACTGGACCCAGCACTTCAAGTATGGCTTCACTAGCTGCATGGCACTCAGTATACAGGGCAGATTCAAGTCTATCCGTTTCTGACAAACCTTCATTTCAGTTCAAGTAATTTCCTAGCTGGTTTTGAAATTCCAGTTATCATAAGCTTGGTGTTTGGTTTGGGTTTATTCCAAGCCTGGTAGTTGATAAAAATAAATTTGAAATGGAGCAACTCTTAGTTTAAAATAGTCAGAATTTACCAGTAGAGTATATTACAGAAGCATTAATAAATAATAACTGTTCCAAAATGTCAAAAATGTCTTCATCCAAGACGAAAAAATGAACAGAAGGTCAAGTATTACCTTGATTTTTCTCCTCAAAGAAGATCAAAAGGTAGAAGTCAAGCCTCAAATAAGCTTAAATAAACACAAATTAGGAAAATGCAATTAGATACACTTACCTCTGTGTATGTAATTGTATGTATAAAAGGAAGATAACCAGAGAGTTTTATCTGGCTTATCTGGGGAGAAGCGTGCAAAGAAACGTAGTGGGGTTTACACTCCTCACTTCAAGTCCCACAAGGTTGTCATAATATTGAACCCCTAGAATTCCTGATAGATGTCTGTTCAATCTCCTCTTGTAGAATTTTCATCTTAACTGAAATGCAGAAAAAGCAGCTGAGACCTCACAGAGGCTGAGTGGAGGGTTCTATCTTCTTCCCAGGGTACATACTGTTTAAATAGGAATGTAGACTGGGGTATGAAGTCCTGTATGATTCCTCTGCCAAGTTTGTGACAAACTCATCAATTATCTGTGATCACTGTAAAAATTAAACTGTAGTATGAATAAGGATTGGCTTGTTTGGTTGTTTTAAATTAACCCCTTGACATTGAGAAGTTCTGAACTAATATTATCCTTAACTTCAGAGCATGGAAGAGCTGGAGAAGAGCAATGAAAATCTTCTGGCTGGTGCCCAAAATGAACTTCGCAAGGAAATGGCGATGTTGCAGAAGAAGATTATGATGGACACTGTAAGTACCAGATCTGTGGAAGTTAGTTAAATGCAAAAATAGAACATTCAATTAAAAGTCATTTGACATTCATTTAATTCAAAGGAATCATATTGATACAGCATTTGTTGAGCATTATCTCCTTTTCTTGTGACAGCAACAGCAGGAGATGGCAACTGTTCGTAAGTCTCTTCAGTCCATGTTATTCTGATGGCTCAGTGGAGGAGCAACTTGTACCTAAGTAACATGATACAAGTACAGGCATTAGAAGGATGTTGAGATTTAAATGTTTCAAGGTTCCTATTAAACTCTTTCCTGGATTGTTCTAATCTTGTCTGTTAAGGTTGTAAGAACATTTCTTAGTAAACTTGTATTACTGGGGGGCAGTATGGACCCCAAACCATTCACTGTCTGTTCAGTTGATTTTTAAAAATTTCACATCCATTTCCAATAGCATTGAACTATTTAAATTGTTTCACTTTTTCTAATACCAAATTGTAACAAGGGGAGGAATTAATGACACATGCATCACCCAGATTTTACATAACTTGAGGCCTTTAGATGCATTGTGCAAATAAAAACATTTCCAACAAGCTGCAGATTTTCAATTTCAACGTTTAGTCTGCTGATATATAAGCTGTTATAAAAATTCACAGGGTATGACATAGTTCAGATAGACTTGCTTAATGATGTGTATTATGGTAAAGTAAATTTTGTTAACTCTTTTGTTAGTCTAGATATTATATGATCTCTGTATTAGTAAGAGATTTATAAACTGCTGTAATTTGTCCAG